>JAFEMH010003432.1:0-266538 GCA_022495995.1 Adenophora triphylla var. japonica
ACTTGGGAGGACCCCAAATCTCTGACCGAGAGACGCAGAGTCGGGTTCACGTGGGAAGCGAAGAAGACTCCGCCTGGGATCGAGGGAAGAAAGGGAAAGAATGGCGAGGGGACAAGCGCGAGACGGCGCGGAATGACCTCCTAGGTATCCATTCATTGCATTTGCAAACACATTATTTGTTAAATGTATTAAGTTGTCTTTTAACATGTTGTGAACTTGAGAGTAGACCGTGCTTGAACTCATCAAGAGATGTTGTAACCGTTAGTGATTTGTGATTTACTTTTAAAGCTTTGTCGAGAGGCAAGATCTCTTGTTTGCCTTTGCTTTCGTTGTGCACTTTGTCGGCGTCCGTCCTTGGACTTTTCGTTGCATTTGCGGACCGAAGCGGCCCGGGCTATGACGGCAATCCCTTTGCTTAGGCTTTCAGGCTTGGTGAGAGGTTGAATGCTCCCTTGGCAAGTCGTTTTGACGGTCTTTTCCGCAGGCTTCCTTGCCTCTTGTTGGCGTCGGGCTCTTGACCTCTTTTTGCGGCTTACGCTTGAGCTTCTTTTGTTTTTGTTTTTTGTGAGCCCTTGCTCGAGCTCCTTTTTTTTTTTTTTTTTTTTTGTGAGCCCTTGTTCGAGTTCTCTTTCTTTTTTTTTATTGAAGCGCGTGAGGGCGAAGACAAGCCCCCGGCTTGGAAAGCGTACATGAGTCGGCCGTTTGATGCCGGGAGTGACCCTCTGATGTCCTTTGATGTTGCCGCCGTCGTTTGACTTGGTCAAGGTGACTCTGGGGCGTGTTCTTGAAAAGTGCGTAGCTTGATGGAGGTCTTGATTGACATTCAAACTTTTGACTTTTTGTGTATTTTTAGACCGGACCAATTAAGGTTGCCTACGTTCCTCCTGACTAGAGGGCTCAGTCTGCGTAGTTCGACACTACATGGAGTGCCAAGAGATGCACAGCTTGTTCTTCTTTAGGCGAAGTATCTGCGAAGTTTGCTTCCGTTGACCGGATTCATGAAGGGATTGCCGTCTAGGTCTGTCGGCTTCATGGCGCCTCCGGAGAAGATCTTTTGAACCACGAAGGGGCCGATCCATGTGGGTTCCCATTTTCCCAGCTGGGTTGGTTCGAGTGGGAGGCTTTTCTTGAGTACAAGGTCGCCCTCCCGATGTCTCGGGATTTGACTTTCTTGTCGAAAGCTCTAGCCATCCCGCTTTGATAGGCTCGGACGTGTTCCATGGCCTTTAGTCGTCGTCGTCCAGCGTGAGCCAATTCGTCATGTCTGGCTTCGAGCCATTCGACTTCGTTGATGTCATTTTCCAGCAAGACTCGGAGTGAGGGAATTTATAGCTCGATGGGAAGGACTGCTTCCATCCCGTATGTCGTGGCAAATGGGGTTTCTCCGTGGTCGTTTCCGACCGATGTGCGGTAGCCCCAAAGTGCAAGGTGCGGTTTCTCGGGCCAATATCGTCCTCGGGTGGTCATTTTTCTGATGATCCGTTCGAGGGTTTTGTTTGCCTTTGCTTCCACGGCGCCGTTTGTTTGTGGCCGGTAGGGGAGAAGATTTGTGGCGTGTGATCTTGAATTCAGCCGCTAGCCTATCGAATTCCCCTTCAAAGTGTGATCCATTGTCGAGATATGACCTCATTTGGGATGCCGTATCGGCATGATGTTTTCCTTGAGGAAATGCGCGACCTTCTTGGAGGTGAGTACCTTGTAGAGACTTGGCTTCGACCCATTTGGTGAAGTAGTCGATGGCTACTAAGATGAACTCGTGACCGTTGCCGCTCGGGCGGAGCGATTTTCCCGATGACGTCAATTCCCCAAGTGGCAAAGGGCCAAGGTGTAGTCATGCAAGTAGAGATCGTGGGGAGGTAGATGGTTGAGGTTGATAACCGTTGGCACTTGTCGCAGCCTTCGGACAAAGTGGATGCAATCCGCCTCCATGGAGATCCAAGTAGTAGCCCATCCTCGAGAATGATTTGCATCAGGGCTCGGGCGTTCATGTGGGACCGCAAGCCCCATTGTGGACTTCGTTCATGAACTTGTTTGCTTCTTCTTGGCCGATGCGGCAGGAGTGGCCCATGGTAGCGTTTCTTGTATAGCATGTCCCCGAGGATGACGAAGTGAGAGGCGAGGCGTTTTAGGGCCATGATGCTCTTGGTTTTGACCCCTCCTGTGTGTGGGTCTTCCTTGTTCATGAAGGTGATTTCCCCGTTCTCGAGGTATTGGAAAATCTGGTGTGTGCTGGAAATGGCGTCGGACTTGCGTCTCTTTGGCTCTTCAGCAATCTTGCAAATCGTTGTGATTAAAACCTTCTCGGCAGCTTGGGCCCGGTTTTTCTCTCATTTGACAACATGCTTAAATGTTTGCTTGATGCATTTATTTAATTAATGTGTTTGCCTTTTGTATGGATGAATTGTTATTAACTGTTTTGATTAGTTAATTTATCATCATTTGTTAAAGATGCAATGAAATGATTTTTTAGGAAGGTCAAACCTTTTATTGAAGGCGTGAAGACTATACATTGTTGATCAAAGATTCACAATCGTCGGGCGTAAAGCCGTCAAAAGACTCAAAAGATGTGAATACACAGACAACAAGACTCGAAGCTAGACTATAGGCGACGAGGGATTGGACCAGGCTTCATTATTCTCGGATGGATGTAGCTCTAGAGGGAGTGGTGCTGGTTCAGGTGGCCAATCTTCCCTTGGCATGAGTCCCGGAAAGTAGCTTGCATGTGGTTCGATTTCAAACCAGATTGCGGAGGTTTTTGGCTGCTCCCCTGATGATGTCCCTCCATTAGTGTTGCCACCAGTCCTTGGGGGTTTTTGATGATAGAAGTCGCTGAGGGCTACTTCTAGGAGGGCGAAGCATTCGCTGATTCGGAGTTGATTCTTGCTAATGTTGATCACTTTCATAGAATCTGCCTCTTTATCTGGGATCTTTGCTTGGACGACGTTTACAATGTCTCGATTCGAAAGCGGGCATGCTATATCTCCTTCCCCGATTAAGCCTTCGAGGAGGTTGCTCCACTGTTCATCCGGGTCGGACACCGGAATGTTGAATTGAACTAAGCCGTGATGGCCGTCCCCATAAGATCCGAGAGTGTCGGCTAGAGGGTTGTCTTGTACCGGGGATCGGTGATGAGCCGCTTTGCAAGAGGGTTTTCGGCGAAGTAAGGGTCTACTCCTCGATCAATCTCCATTAGGGCATCCATCTCTTGATCCTCTCTCAAGCATTCTTCACAAGCCGCATATATCGAGTTGTCATCCCGACCCATGAAGTTCTTCGATTTCCGGCTCGTCGCGGCTTAGAGCGTGGATGTAAGGATCCACTTCGTAGCGGGACAGGTAGGAGAATTATGCGGGGAAGAGTATTCGGTCATGTCGGGACCTTCTTCCGGGTCATAGCTTGCCGGCCAAGCGCTTGCCATTGCACCGCTTCCGCGGATCACTTCGATCGCTCCATTGGCATTGATGAATTTCACGCATTGGTGAAGAGTAGATGATCTCGTTTATCCGATGTATCCAAGGTCGTCCCAACAAAGCGAGAGAAGGTTGGTTTGATTTCCACGACTTGGAACTCTACCGACTCCAGCTTGTACGTCGAATTGGATCCTCAGATTGATGACTCCTACGATTGGTCGTGCAAAGGAATCGTAGGCTCTGGATTACCCGAGGTGAAGGCCTTATCGAAGAAGCGGTCGATGCGGAGCCGTTTCGGTGTGCTTAAAGCAATGATGTTGATCAAGGAGCCGTTATCAATCAAGACGTTCGGGAGGAAGAACATCTCTATCTTTATGAGGATGAGGAGGGCTTCGTTGTGCCAATTCTCACATAGTGGCAAGTCATCGTCCGTGAAGGCTAAACCGCTTCCCGTGCTACCGTTGGACTCGCCTCTTACGGGAACGTTCGATCCATCCATTTGTATGCCTTGGCTGGGGCAAAGATCGTAGGGAGACAGTTGCCCTTGGGCGTTCTTGTCGAAATTCCCGATCACGAGACCTTTTGACTCTGGTTTCGCGCTCCCAGTCGTAGCGGGACAGCATGCTGACGGTTTCGGAAATTGCAGGGGGTCTGCTCTCGCTTGGAGTTTCGTCAAAGGCTATTGAGTTTACCCTGTCGTTTCGGGGGAATGGATTTCCGATGGTATTGGGACCACGAGGGCGTTCCAATTTTCCCTCCTCAATGAGCCCCTGGACCACCTGCTTAAGCACAAAGCAATTGTTGGTGGTGTGGCCGGGGTAGTTGTGGAAGGCCTTTTGGATAAAGGGGGAAAAGCTCATGTGACATGCAGTTTCCGCTTTTCTATTATTATTTTTTTGTTGTTTTAATTTACTTAAAACATGTTTTCTCAAAGTCCTAGGTAGGTTGGAAAAGATTGCTCTTCTTTTTCGCAACTATGCTAGATCCTGGGTCAGTGGAGACCATCTGTGCGGCTATAAGCCCCTCGTTTTGCACCTGTATTTCGACATCCCGGGGTGGACATCCCTAGGCGAGGGTCCTATAGGGCAAGCGGTTTCCACCGGCCTAAAAGAAAAATCGAACCTAAGGACCGAGCCTGTCATGTTCTTTTTGATGCGTTAGCCATGTGAATAGTGAACCGAGCCGGCCACTGAGTCAAGATCAAGTCAAGAGTTCGGCATGACCTCTCTTTACCTTGCTTGCGCAAGGGATCTGTGACATTAGGCGTTGGCTGGGTCATATTGTCATGGCTGACGTATCAAAGGCGTGATGACATGGTGTCATGTGAGCATGGATGTATATCCGGGACGGAACATCGTCTGGGTGTAGCTTCGGAAATCAAGATCAGGTCAAGATTTTAGCATGACCTTTCATCGCTTTGCTTGCGCAAGGGATCTTGAGTTCCGGGCCTTGACTCAGAAAAATGGCCGGCATGGTATATGTATCCAGGCTGTATGACACGAACTAGGTAAAAACCAACCGAGTCTGGACAGAGTGTGACTCAAGACTCAAACGTGCAGGGTTGACGCTTGGCTAGGACGGGATGTTTGGAATGATCCCGTGCGCGTCCAAGAGGCCTAGGAAGACCAAACGGACTGCAACTGAGACCACTCCGGGTTGAGGGTTGTAGTGTGCAGTGTATCCGAGGCGGCAGGCGCGTAGCGTGCGGTGTAACCGAGGCCGGTGTGCGTAGTGTGCGGTGTAACCGAGGCGACGGATGCGAGTAGTGTGCGGTCACTAAAATTCTTTTTCCGAGTAAAACGAAGTTTTTGAAGAATTTTAAATGTATGCCTGAATGTATATTGATGCATTTTTTTATTATTTTTTTTTTGTAAAATAAAAAAAAAGTAAAGCACGTGCACACACACACAACAGTTTAAAGAAAGGGGTAAAATGAAAGTTTGACCCTCATCATCGTTTTAAAAATCTTTTGTTTTGTTTAAAAGTTTTTAAAACAAAATTTCCCCAGCGGAGTCACCAATTGAAATTACCCGGATCCGAGAGGCAGCGACGGATCGCGCCCCGGCATCTGGCATCTTTCGCGTTGGAGCGGTTTAGGTCTCGCCATTTGTTTTCGCATTTGTAGAGTCGCCACGCCGTTTTTATTAAGCCCAAAACATTGAAAAAGGGCATCAGTTTAAAGATAATTTTAAACTGTTTTTGTGTGATGAGATTTTGAGTTTGGAGGTCAGATGACTCCTCGGGAAGAGAATATTAGAATATTAGAGCTCACCCGAGTCGCCTCGTAAAACGAGTCTTTCGGATACCCCTAATATCCTTTAAATGTTGTGTTTGTGTGTGCTTTTAAAAATGCATGATGTATCGGATGTCTACATTGTATGCTATGTATGGAAATGTATTGAAATAGTAATGGAAGGAAGCCTTACCAATGTTGGTTCGTGTCTGTCTTCCGCTGAGGAATAGTGTTTGAGGTCGGAGTAGCGTTCCGGCACGGATCGGGGTTGCTTCGGGAGATGCCGGTTGTCTGCGGACAGAGTTTCGGCGTGAGTTGAGGTTGCAGGCTGCGTTCGGGCAGAGGTTCGGCGTGCGTGGGGATCGTCGGGATCACTCGGGCAGAGGTTCGGCGTGCGTTGAGGTGGCAGGAGTCACTCGGGCAGAGTTTCGGCGTGGTTTGGGATCGCCGGTTTGACTCGGAAAGAGCCGGGACACCGTGGAAAGACCAGACAAGGCCTCGGAGTACCACGAGGGGCCTCAGAGTACCTCGAGAGTGCCTCGGGGCAGCGCGGGAGCGTCGCGGGAGCGCTCGGGGAGGCTTCGGAGCACCACGAGGGAGCTCGGAAGGCCTCGGAAGGATCCGAAAGGGGCCGGGAATGCCTCGGAAGGACTTAGAGGGGAAGCCAGAAGGCCTAGGGAGGAAGAGAGAAGTGGGAGGTGTGTGAAAATGAGGAGGGGGAGCCCTCTATTTATAGTGCCAGATTTGGTGCAAAGAGGTCCGTACGGACCTCCCTGGTAATCCAGACTTTTGGTTTTCCTCGATTTGAGGGAATCTGTGATGATGGAGGAATATTTGCAATTATGATGTTCCCTGTGCAATAAGGTCCGTACGGACCAAGTTGACATGCAAAGAGGTCCGTACGGACCAACTCTGCAGGGGGGTAATCATTTTCCCCGGGATTTGAGGGAATATTGTGGACTTTAAGAAGATTCAGTAATTATTAAAGCAAAGAGGTCCGTACGGACCATTATTGCTTTTCCAATTTCCTGAAAATTCCCAAAAGGTCCTTTTGTCCCTTTTTATCCCAGAAAGGCTCCTCCCTAGGTTTGGATGGGGGTTTTGAGGGGGTTTTGAGTGCCAGGGGTCGTCGAGACTACGTTGATGAGTCTTCGGTGCTTCCCATGTGTTTGAAAGGGTGTGATCCAGATTGGGGTACTTACAGCCGGGAATGGAGATGTTTTTTCTGCTCAGTCCGCTGGAGGCTCGGTAACAATGGGTCAGACGAGTTTGAATGAGATGACTACAGAGGAATTGAGGGCAACGTTGGAAGCTGCTTTAGCCCGGAAGAGCGAGGCCTGTCTGTTGGCTCAGAATGCCAAGGCTCGTGAAGAGGAAGCTCATAACCGCTTTGTGGAAACCATGAGAGCTAAAGGGATTGCAATACTTCGTCGAGAGGACGGTTCCTATGAGGAGATCACAGATGACAACCATAATGAGATTAGATCCGCTTCACCTACTCAGCCTATCCAGCCCAGTTACAATGCGATGCCTCCTCCAGTGAGCTATGCCTCACGACCCAATCAAGTGTCATCTCCTGGAACGTTTGTAAGTGACCAAGGAAGGGTTATTCTCCCATCTCCCTAAGGGTGTAACCAGGTTATCCAGCAAGGTGCTAGCAAGAATGGTGGTCAAGCATCAAATTTCTTCGATCTCACTGCCTCCCCGAATCCCAATGTCCAAGCATCACAATCTCAGTATGGACCGCAGTTTCAAGCAGGTTATCCCCATCCCCAGTCCAGAGTTTATCCCGATAGCTTCCAGAACGGTCAGTATCGGCTTTCAGGAGATCAGATTTGTCGGGACAACATTCCAAGATACCAGTAGTTTCAGACCCAAGGCAGTGTCCCTCAACCAGCATTGTGTTCCACCCTTACTCAGCATTTATATGGCTCCACTCCGTATTCCGCTCCGTGTATCAGTACAGGTTTCTCTACTCTTGGTCAATTCAGAGGTCAGTCATTGCAGAATAGTTTCCAGAATCCTAGTGTGCAGTTTAACGGGTATGATGTGTATGGTAACAGAATCCCCAATTTGGTCAGCACGATGGACAGTAATACCGGAATCCCCAGTACTTTTGGTCTCCCACCAGCAGCTTTGCCTGTTGGACCTAATTCTGAATTCCCCGTTCCTTCATCAACAGTGGCTCCCTCTATACCCCAGATTCCAGGTTTGACTCCAGAAGTGACAGCTTTGTTAAAACAGATGCAGCAGCAAATTGATAAGTTGATCGTGGGTTCCAGTGGTCTTAAGGTTGTGGATCCCGCCCAAGTAACACCTTTGCCGCACAAGTTTAAAATGCCCAAAATGGATTTCGCCTGTCCGAAAACTCATATAGATACGTATGTTATGACAATGGGAGCAATGGGTTGCACTCCCGAGTTTATTGCGTCCCACTTCCATTTAACTTTGAAGGGATCAGCACTCACATGGTTTTTGGCTTTGAAGCAAGAGTGTCGCTCTACGTGGAATCAGATAACGGAAACCTTCTTGGAGAAGTACAAAGGCAACTTGGAATGGCGTACTACTCGGGATGATTTGGTGGGAACTATCCAGAAAGTTGATGAGTCAATTACAGAATTTTACAAACGGTGGAACGCCAAACTCAATGAGCTATCGGAGCCGATACCCCTCCAGGACAAAAAGGATATTTTCTTGTCATGTATTAAGCCAGCACTCATAGAAGCCATCGGGAAAGGTTGGTACCCAGATCTACGAGAAATGGTAGGAATGGGAGCTAGGAGCGAAAACAGATTGTTCAATCAAACCCCAAGTGCAAATGTCGGTGGCAACAGTGCTAGTGGAGGATACCGATACCGAGCACCAACCCCTATTTCAGCAACAGTGCTGAGGGGAAGGGAAATGGCCAAAGACAACAGCATCAACAACCTACAGAGAGGAGGCAATAATGTACAGAATGTAGTGAGGTTTCGGCTAAACCGCACCGAGATTTGATGATTTGGGTATGTCCACGAGGATGTTTTTAACGGATTGCTTCGCACCGGTATGATCAAGCCATTGGAGAATTATAGTCCCGCTCGTCCTAACCCCCATATGGACACTAGCAATCTTTGCCCGGTTTCACCAGTTCCCAGGACACACCACAAACTCCTGCGTTACCCTCAAAAAGATAATTCAAGGTTTGGTGGATGACAAGAAAATTGAGAAATCTCCTCGCCCGAATGTGGTCAATAATCCTCTGCCAAACAACAATGTGAACCTTATTGACGGTGGGCAAGATTACTTTGTTAATGTAATAGAGTTTGAAAGGTCAATAATTGGAAATGATAGCAATGGTTGTAATGAGAATGTGGATGATGTAATCTCGTTTTACGGTGAAATGAAAGATAATTTCGTTATGTCTTGTATCTTGATGATTTATATGATTTGAATAATGCTGCTGATCTTGACGATTATGAAGAGCATGTGGTTGCCAATACTATATCCTCCATGACTCCTAGAGAATCCCCAATTTCTCTAGAGGAACTCAGGATAGCAGCCAATGTAGAGGCTCCTTTGTCTATAAGTGAGATAAGGCAGGCTGCATGGCCTTATAGCACTCGTCCTGTTCCGATTTCGCTAGCAGAACTCAAGGAGGCCAGCAGGGAATTTGTAGTTGATGATCACCAAGATGTTAATCTGTTGACTCGGTCAGGGAGAATGTTAGGAGTGAACAATCCAGATCCATCGGGGAAAGGTAATGCAGTTATGGTCCCTAATCCTCAGCCATCTAAGAATCTTTACAGATCAGCAGAAGATGAAGAAGTTCAAGAAGACCCGATCCTAACGCAGTTAAAGAGAACACAAGCCGACATCTTTTTATGGTCTTTACTCACATCCTCCTACCCTCACAAACTGAAGTTGGAAGAGGGCCTGTCCAAAACGAAAGTATCGGCCAATGCCACCCCTGCACGAAGCTCGTCGCCCGATTGGGATCGCCAAGCATGGAAACATCATTACTTTTACGGATCTCGACTTGCCTGCCTATGGTGCGAAGCATAATGAGTCCCTACACATCACCGTGCCCTTGGAAGGATGGCGGATTCCGCATGTGTTGATAGATAACGGGTCAGCTATGAATGTACTCCCGGCCAAGATGATGAGTATGCTGGACATCAATGCACAGAACCTTAGACCATCCAATCAAACCATAAAAGCCTATGATTCCACGTCCAGGGCGGTATTGGGAATAGTTGCTTTAAACTTGATTTTTGGGGGTAAAGAAATGATGGTCGAATTTCAAGTTATCGATATTCCAGTCACTTTCTCAGCGCTATTGGGCAGACCTTGGATTCATGAGATTGGAGCTGTAGCCTCCACTCTTCACCAGTGCTTAAAATTTGTACAAGATGGGGTGCTGACAACAATTTATGGCGATAGTGTGACGATTGGGGAAACCAGCACCAACACCGTACCAGTGAAGGAAATTAAACTCGATCAGGAGAACTTGATGCTTAGCAACTTTACAATAGAGAAGCCTAAAGGGCAGGTCTGCACCATAGATTTGACGACATCTTCAGACAAGATTCCTCCTGTGTTGAAAATGATGAGAGGCATGAGCTATATCCCTGGACTGGGGCTGGGAAAACGTCAACAGGGACCATGTCACCTTATGATGCCAGAAGCCAAGAGGAATAACCTGGGCCTTGGGTATGCTGTGACGAAAGAAGATAAGGCATACGACAAGACTGAAGCCTTTAAGGAGAAAATGACCTCAGCGGCTGGTAAAAAGTACAAAAGGCCTGAGATGCGCCCATACATTTAGTCCCTGAATAAGCATTTTGTCAAAGAAGATGGGGATATGTTTGTTTGCCTAGAACCAAAGTTGAGCCAAATGGATGATAGAATGAGAATGATTCAGAAGTTTGCCAGCAGCCAAAACCCGGTAAAAGAAATGTTTGACAGTCCCGCCAACAAAGCCAAAGTGTGACCGCCACCTACGAGAACAGCTATCATTTCTCGGGACCCGATTATGTAAATCAGCTTGAGAAGCTCGCTCTGGATGACCATGTTGTGCACAAGATCCGGGGTACAGATCCTTTAGATATTGATGGTGATTTGGCAGAATTGTTTGAGAATCAAGGGCCGTCAGAATCCGAGAATGGTGTGTCTACAGAGAAGTTGCCTGCAGAGGAGTCTGTCCTTGTTAAAGATCTCGGAGATTTGATCGACTTCTCCTCTGGTAGTGAGGTGGTGGCTATGATAGAATTTGAAAAGGAGCCAGTTACAGAGCTAAGCATGTTGGAGACAGTGATAGAGACCTCTGCTGCAATCTGGACTTCATTCCGAGGACCAATCGGCGACGGGAGACTATGATTGAAAAACTTGGGCTCAAGTCTCGTCCTTGTCCTTCCGAGTCTAAATTTGTCCCTCGTGTCCTGAGTCGGTCTCCCGAATCTCTTGTTATTGAATTTGAGTCTCCCGACCGGTCTGATGTCCTCACGACAGAAGACCGTCTTTGAGTTGTAAACACTGTGTTTCCCTATGCTCTGAATAAAATGGTTGACCTTTCTGAGTATCCTGTGATTGCAAATCTAACAATTGAATGCTTAACAAGAAATAATCATCAAGATTTAAAAATAATTAAGCCTAATTCAATTGAAGATAATGCAGACTTAATAGACGAGCAAATTTTAGAAAATGATTCAAAGCAGGTTCTCGAACAAAAGGAAAGTCGGGCCCAAGCTGCCGACGAGATATTGACAACGGTGAACCCGGGGAATGTACCGAAGAACCCAAAGAAACACAGATTGGTAGCTTCTTCTCCGAGAGATGAGCGGGTTGCCCTAGTTGAACCGCTTAAAGAATATATGGACGTCTTTGCTTGGTCTTACGTAGATATGCCTGGCCGGATACTTCCATCGTAGAGCAGGATTCCTCTAGATCCAGAAATTAAGCCGATCAAACAAAAGTTGAGGCGGATATAACCGGAGTGGTCCTTGCAGGTGAAAGAAGAAATCGAAAAACTCCTACGGGTGGGCTTCATCAAGGTAATTGAATACCCGACTTGGTTGGCCAACATTGTGACAGTGACAAAAGCTAATGGAAAGGTTCGAGTCTGCGTAGATTTCCGAGATCTTAATAAAGCTAGTCCCAAAGATGACTTCCCTTTGCCCAATATTGATATGCTAGTGGATGCAACCGCAAACTTTGAGGTCAAGTCCTTCGTTGATGGTTTCGCAGGTTACAATCAAATCAAAACGGCTGAGGAAGATCAGGGCAAGACAGCGTTTACAACTCCATGGGGTACTAATTGTTACACAGTAATGCCATTTGGTCTGAAGAATGCTGGGGCTACCTACCAGAGAGCTGTCACTACCCTATTTCACGACATGATCCACAAGGTGATTGAAGTGTATGTAGATGACATGATTATTCACTCGAAAGGGTCAGAAGGACAGCATTTCGTTGATTTGAGGAAATTCTTCAACAGACTTCGAGAGCATTCCATGAGGCTAAATCCCGCCAAGTGCACCTTTGGGGTTATTCGAGGTAAAGTCCTGGGGTACATGGTCACGGAGCGAGGCATCGAGGTCGAACCCAGAAAAGTCAAAGCGATCGTCGAGATGAGGCCACCCAGAACTGTCTCTGAAGTGAAGGGTTTCATGGGCCATTTACGGTATATCAGCAGATTCATCAATCAGTTGACCTCTATATGTGAGCCAATCTTTAAGCTATTAAAGAAGAATCAGGAAGTGGTTTGGAATGAGGAATGCCAACTAGCTTTCGAGAGAATTAAAGCTTTTCTTGTTAACCCTCCTATCCTCTGCCCACCTCATGGAGACAAGCCTTTACTGCTGTACTTGACGGTCACGGACACAGCCACTGGGCTATGCTAGCACAAGAGAAGAAGGATTCAAAGATTGAGAACGCCATTTATTTCGTTAGTCGCAAATTTCAAGGGAGTGAATTGAACTACTCTGCCCTCGAGAAGACATGCGCAGCATTGGTTTGGGTGGTTGAAAAATTGAAGCACTATATGTTATCTCACACAGTGCACTTGGTTTCCAAGATGGACCCGATCAGATATTTGTTTCAGGGTGATAGAGGCAACATTTCCACCAGATTGGCGAAGTGGGCCTTCTTTTTGGCTGAGTTGATATCAAGTACGTGATCCGGAAGTCAATCAAGGGACAAGCTCTGGCAGATCAATTGGCTAATTTCCCCAGTACAGAACCTCGAGGACCGGATCTCCAGTTTCCGGATGAAGGGATTCTTGCTATAGAAAGCGATAAAAGGTGGCAGTTGTTCTTTGATGGAGCAGCTAACAAAAGAGGGAATGGCATCGGGATGGTACTGGTAGACCCGAACGATATGCATACCCCTATAGCTATCAAGCTGAATTTTTCAGTTACCAATAATGCGGCTGAGTATGAAGCTTGTATAGCTGGCCTAGAAGCTGCCCTAGAATGACATGTGGAAGAATTAGAAGTGTTCGGTGACTCCCAATTGATAATTAATCAGGCTGCAAACAAGTGGAAAATCATAGATCCATGTCTCCAGAAATACCATGCTTACATCGCAGAACTTGTTGGTCAATTCAAGGAAGTGTCATTCCAATTCCTACCCCGAGACAAGAACAGATTTGCTGATGCCCTGGCCACTCTAGCTTCTTTGGTAGAAATCCCGGAAGGAAAGTCGATCAAACCATTCAGGGTCGGTAGGTGGGAGAGCCCTGCATACTGCTTTGAAATAGAGGTCGAAACTGTCAAGGAGCCATGGTACAGTCAGATTTTCCAATATCTCAAGCATGGTGAAGCATCTTTTCCCATTGACAAAGAGGGAGATTCAAAAGGTATTCATGCCAAGAGCCTGCAAGCGTTGAAAAGGCTATCAGCTCAGTACGTCGTGCTCGGCAACGAATTGTGGAAGAAAAGGGAAGGATGCCCTCTCCTGCTTTGTATCAGCAAGGAAAAAGCCCAAAGAATAATGGAAGACGTTCATAATGGTGCCTGCGGACCTCATATGAACGTTCGATCCCTCATGCATAGCATCATTAGGCTGGGTTACTTCTGGATTACTATGGAGACAGATTGCATCCAATTTGTGCGAACCTGTGATAAATGTCAGCGATTCTCTAACTTGAACCATATCCCTCCTCATGACCTCTACTGTATGACAACTCCGTGGCCTTTCGCAACATGGGGTATTGATGTCATTGGGAAGATAACTCCATCCGGGAGCAATGGGCACTCATTTGTTTTCTACCGCTACGGAGTCCCAAATGAGATTATTTCCTGCGTCTTACAAAGTACTCACAGCTAAAAAAGTGGCTCGCTTCATAAAAGAACAGATTTTCTGCCGCTACGGAGTCCCAAATGAGATTATTTCCGACAATGGAACCCATTTCGAAGGAGAAACTGATAGGTTACTCACCGAATACAGAGTCAAGCGCCATAAATCTTCACCGTACAGGCCTCAGACGAATGGTGCTGTTGAAGCCGCCAACAAGAATTTGGAAAGAATTATTAAGAAGATGGCCGAACGAGGAAGGGATTGGCCGGAGAAGCTACATTTAGCATTATGGGGCTACCGGACTGCTATTAGAACTGCCACCGGTGCAACCCCATACGCGCTGACTTACGGAATGGAGGCCGTCATGCCCATTGAGCTAGAAATTCCTTCCCTCAGGGTTTTGCTCGAAAATGAGGTGAACGAGATTGAATGGCTCCAAAGTAGATATAATGAATTGGCTCTGCTGGATGAACTCAGATTAAAGGCCATGGAGCATAACATGGCATATCAGAAAAGAATGGCCCGTGCTTTTGATAAGAAAGTGAAGCCCAGGGACATCAAGGTTGGTGATTTGGTCCTTAAGATGAAGCCCTCAAATTAGAGCAGTGCGTTGGGTAAATGGGCACCTGTTTGGGTCTGACCATTTCTAGTCAAGAAGATATTCTCCGGAGGAGCAATGCAGCTGACAGAATTGGATGGCAACCCATTTCTGCACCCCGTCAATGGCGACAAGTTGCGGAGGTACTATGTATGATCGAGTCTTTCCCCCTCTTAAAAAAAAATATAATAAAAAAAAAGAAAAGAAATGAAAATAAAGGCGCAACAAAATTGTCCCAGATGAGACTAAAAACCTCTCAAAAGGCAGTCCATGCAAAAATAAGGGACGCGCCCGGTGCTAAAGAATATACCCAGCTAGACTGAAAACCCTAAAAAAGGGCGGTCTAGGTAAAAAACAGGGTCGCACCATGTCCCCCTTCTATCTTCCCCTTTCTTAAACACAAAAGTTAATTGAGTCGAACTACGGAGACCTGAGCCCCTTAGTTCTATTACAAAAGGGGAACGTAGGCAACCACTTGTGGTTCGGTCTAAAATTGCTGCAAAACCTCTTGTCCTGCTAAAATGTGTTTTGATTACAGTTCCAAAGTTTTTCAAAGTTTCATTTGGAGTTAATATTCTTGTTGATGAGTTCAAGCACGGCCCACTTTTGACTCAAAAAGCCTGCTGCGAATAAAAAAGAATAAATTTTCAACATCTATTTCGTCTGCATTAAGTAATCAAAGGATACTCAGTTTTCCATACAAATAAACCCTACTTCCAAAAAAAATAATAAAAAAAAGAGTCTCCTCTCTCTCGGAAAAGTGTCTAGAGATTCGTCCCCGCTCCCGAACTCGTTCCTCTGTCCTTCCTCTTCCTCGGTCCCCGGGAGGTCTTTGGCCTAGGAATGTCAAATAAATCGGTTTGAGCCCGTCCCAATTCTGGAATAACGCGTGTCGGTGGTTCAATCAGACCTGTCTCCCTCAAAGCAGCTCTAGCAATCCTCTCCTTTCTCAATGCCTCTCTGCGAGCCATCACCTCTGGATCATCCCTCAAAGCAGCCCTCCGGATCTCTTGCCTCTCATAATCCTCAGCAGCATCGCCGGTAACATTGTCTGGGTTTCCTCGTGCCTCTATATCTCTGAGAGTCCGACTGGACGGATAGTCTGCTCCCAAATATTCCCGGCGGCGAGTCTCTATAGCTAACTGCACGAGAATTTGATGCTCCTCATACCAATCCAGATACTCTATGGTCAGGAATGTAAATCCTCTAGACTGTTGAAGGAGTACACGAGTGGGAAGAAAGACCTCCAGAAAGGATCTCGCGAAAACCGTATAGCCCAGGGCTCGGCCATGGACATCGAAAGCATCGCCCACCGCCTCTCCCTCAAAGCTCGGATAATCTGCTGAGGGTACCTATACTGTCTGCTCACCAATGATGGAATACAGAAAGAGGATACATGCAAACCAAGCAGCCAGACTACTACTGATCCATCCTGAATATCTCTCATGGTTTGTAATTTCCAGGCAGGGATCCAAAAGCTCAGATCGGTTGTCTCGTACCGTGACAACCTCATTTGCCAACTATCAGCAACCTCGTCCCTCATCAGCCTGCGTGGCCGAGTTACCCAGGGCATTGCCGTCCGACCCTCTGGTAATGGCCCGATCAAGCGTAACCTCTCAAAGAACCACAGAGATATCAAGACGGGGCTGCCTGCTCCCATAAAGTCTGATCCCCCTGCTAGCCTGTCAATTACGTGGAAAGTCTCAGCCAACAACAGTGGTACAATGTCCATCTCTCCTTGGCCAGATCGAATTTGACGAAAATCCAGACTCTGGTCACCCTCGCTTGCTTGACAGTCTCCAGAACGTGACTTGGAAAGCGAACTCCAACATATCCGCAGAAATAATAAGCCGACAGGGTGAACAGCATGAACATATCCAGAGAGGTAGAAAGGTCAAACAGCTCAGGACGGGACAGACGTAACCTTGCCATCTGAGTCAAGTCTATAAACCCTTCACCCAGAATCATAGGCAGCACCTGATCCGCAGGTAGAGATAAGAAGTCAGATAACTGCTCCTCAACCGACCGGCTGTCTCGTGGGAATGCTACAGTAACCGCCTTACCCAAGCCTGTCAATGCCCGAAAGTCTTCCATAGTTGGGGTCAGGTCATTGTATGACAAAGAGAACACATGACGCTCCGAATCCCAGAAGCAGGATGCAGCCCGAACCAAATCCCAGTCAACCCTCCAATCTTTCAAAGACCAAATACAAGGCATACTGTACCGCTTGTCGATAGCATTCCTATGTTGCCTCAGATGAAATCCCCAAATTTCGATGAAGTCCCGATGAAATTGACACTCCCGGGAAGCAACCTCTTCGTTATAATGTTCCATTGCAGCTAAAAGTATCAATCTTGACCAAAGGAATCGCTAATCTGCCGAATAAGAGCTGCTGGTTTGCTCTACTAAGAAGACAGTGTCTGCAGAATGAAGCCTGTACCGACTTTTAAAAGGGGCCTGTTACGAGCATCCCTCAGTCGTGCGACACAGTAAGCCAAACAGATATGACATGTCGGGCGACATACTTTGGCTGATAGCAGACATTGTGGAAAAGCCTGCAGTGGTTACCCCAGAGCATTTCCCAACTCGCCGTTGCCATAACACACCCTTTACCCTCATACACATACCCCTGAAAAATACACGGGAGAGGACCCCTACTATACACACCTGTCTGAAACAATCCCAAAACCCCATGTACAAACCTGACAAAGCTGACCTTTAACCCAATAATTGCATTTGCTTTCCCAGAACAGACAGACTCGCGCAAACCAAGCTAACATAAATTAATCTTTGCAAACGAGATAGGTTTATTTAGGCATAGTGCTGGCATATTTGTTTTACCCTCGCAGGTACAATGATCAATTGAGTCTCAAAACTGGCCCTCACACCAAATTGAGAAAGAAAAAGAAGAAGCAAAAGGCCCATATTTATGATAGCCCCCAAGCGAGCTCGGAAGACCAGCGGCCCACAATCCCAAAAAAAAAAAAAAAAAAAGAGAAGCCAATTCCCCAGAAAGCAGAATCCCCGGCTTGATGAACAAATTCCCAGAGACCAGTAGCCTCGAGGCACAGGAAAGAAACAGAGTCCCCAGTTTCCTGTTCGGTTGAAACCTAATGGTTTATTTAATTCCGCAAGCGCACGAGCTATTGTAATATAGCGGGTGCAAGTATGGGTCAATTCCACAGAGACAGGGTTTACTTAGGGGATATTTTTGTCTTTAGAAAATATAGAAAAGATTGGGGGTAGATAAAATTTGTTTTAGAAAAATAGAGAGAGCATCAACAGAAAATACTTTAATTAAAATCTTATAAAACGAAGCATTCTCGGGATTGGAAATCATACACATATTCTTATTCATCAAATTGTCATTGTCTTAGAGATAAAAGGTTTTCACAAAAAGCAAGGATGGTATGTTAAGCCTACGCTACTTCGGGCTAAGACAATAGCGTTTGTATTCTTTACTAATTACTCCCTCCGTCCCGCTAATATTAGTACACTTTCCTTTTTGGGCGTCCCGCTAATATCCGCACACTCCCAAAAAAGAAACTTTATATTAATAAAATATTCACTTTCCTCCACTCATTCTCTCTCCTACATTATTTTAATACTCACAACACCATTATAATTTATTATTCCCTCCACTCATTCTCTCTCCACTCATTCTTTTACACTCACAACACTTTATTAAAATATAATATTCCTTAATTCCCGCGCAAACAGTGTTTGTGCTAATATTAGCGGGACGGAGGGAGTATGTCCTAACTGTTTGAGATATCCGTTTACGTTATTCCCGCCCTGTCACAAACGGGCGTTCCGACTTATCTCTAGCTGACCATAATTAGTAAGAATCCATTAAGGACGAGAGCCAACATACTTTCCATTAAAGGAACATCCCTAGGCCATTGAACTACTCTTGTGATCAATGAAACCTAGTTTCTTTATATGGTTCCGTCAATCGAGATTCTCCGCTAGGTACTTCTCTCAATTGACTGAATCATACAAATTGGATATCTCCAAAATGTAAGGCATTTAGAGAATAATATAAAGAGATTGTTTTAGATGAAGGAAGAAGACAAGACTAAACATTTTTAGATGATGAATAAGTATGCTTTTGAGTTTCCAACCCCAAGAATATGGAGGATTACTCACAAGCCATTAATAACGTAAAAGTATAAATAAAGATTGAGTAAGAAAGACTTATGAATAAAGAAGGCGATTGCTGAGAATAATGCTTCACTTTTATTGCTTTTCCTCCAAAGTGATTCCAAGAACAAATAATGACTTTGATCTTCAAACTCCTTTGGAAAATTGTTGTCACAAATGTTTGTACTCTCTATCTATATAATATCAGTAATTTCTCTCTAAGAATTCGTATCTAAGACTGATTACAAGGGTCCTATTTATAAAAGGGAGGAGACTCTGCAATTGGGTGCCATCAAAAGGTGCCTTTACATCTGCAGTCACGACTTGCACGGCCGTGTCAAGGATTTTGCACGGCCGTGTCCTCTTTGGCGCCAGTTTTGAATTTGAACTTGGAGACTTGCACGGCCGCTCCCAAAATAGCTGCACGGCTGCTCCGGGGTTGACACGGCCAGGGCTCTTCAGTGCTCGGCCACTCCATGGGCCAAAATGGCCGGCCATGGCTTATGATGCACGGCCGCTCCCATTTTTGCTGCACGGCCGCTCCCACTGGTTTTCAGCTTTGAGTGTTTATTTTGCTTGGTGTTCCTCCATCCTTTCGGACCAATTAGCCCAAGTATCCTTTAGATATAAAATGACCCTAAAACCTGTCTAAAAATGTATAAAACATACCAAAAACGTAAAATCTAATAAAATAGCAAAAGTAAGTAAAAAGTACTAAAAACTAAATGAAAAGTGATGATTTATTTATGTAAAAGTATATAAAAACTAGGATAATTGACTATATAATAGTCACTTATCAAACTCCCCCACACTTAAGCTTTTGCTTGTCCCCAAGCAAACTTAGAATGAAATACGGAGAGGGAGAAAAACAAGATTGATCCCTCAGAAATAAAGTAGCAAGCCCTTAAATTGCCTCTTTAGATAATGCCTTTATCTTTCTAATCATATTTTGGATACCTTTAAAAATTTATCTTTAGGAAGAAATATTTTAGGGATATTTTTAAAGAGATAAAATGCAAGACAATAACCTAATATAGCATATATAGAATTTTGACCAAGTAAAGCATGCTAGAAAAAATCTTAGATTTATTTCTTGGTAGAAAAAGCTGTCACTTTTTAGAGTGATTTTTGTGAAAAGATGAATTTATTTCTTTAAGATGTACAAGAGAAGGTATAAACATTTATTCACAATTTAGAAGTTCCGAAGAATTGTATTATATTCTTGAATCACAAGGGTGAAAAATGGATGATGATAGTGGAAAAATCTCATCAAAGTCAAACAAATTTATCTTATTTTTGCACGTGTTATATTTTTGCATAAGACATAAGTTATTTTTGATCCTTTCAAGTAGGAGACATTCCATGTTCCTAATACTTAGATCAAGAATACTTTTTGAATATTACTTCCGTTTGGCAAGGAAGCATCGTCGCAACGAACGCCGTGCCCCGAGTTACTTAGGAGATAATAGGTTTCTTTTTGCTTGATTGGTGACAAATGTCACTCTTTTTAGTAATAAGATAAAAGTGTTTTACATTGATTTGATTTGAAAAATAGAAGGATGGAATTTTTGATGAAAGGGTGTGATTCAAGGGATGCAAACAAAAAGGTGCTTCTAAAAAGGGAATAAATATTTAATAAAGATAAAAAAATGTACAATCTTAAAGAAATATTTTCAAAATTTGCATAAATGATCAAGCATAAAAAGAATTCCTTCCAATCAAATGCATTTTCCTTGATGAGATTCTATATTGTGCTATATTAACTTATGAGGCTTTCAATTATTTCCTAAAAATATCCCTTATACTTTTCCTTTTTATAGATTTCTAAGTGTATAGAAAATATGAGAGGAAAGATAAATAGGCATTTATACTAGGGAAAATGGCAAGCATAATAATAAATGATTTTTGATCATCATAGGGATTTATATATTTTTTTTTATATACTATTATACAAGCATAAAAGAAAAATGCAGAAAAAAGTTACACTAGAAAGCGAAAAAATCTAACCTAGAAAGCAAGTAAAATTTTAAAACTAGAAAGCGAAAAATAAAAGGATAGATATACCTCCCCACACTTGAAATGAACATTGTCCTCAATGTTTCAAGGAACAATGCCAAATCTAGGGAGGGTAAAGAGAAAAACTTACTAAAATGGTTCACGGGTAGGAAGGTGGCTGTGGAAAATCATCCCAATTGTTGACCCCGTAGTTGAAGATGGTGTTCACTTGCCTTTGAATCGTCCCCACACGATTTTGTATATCATTCTGGAAATAATGAAATTCATTGTTGAAAGTGTCGAACCGAGTCATTATTTGATTGTTTTGAAGCTCGATCCGGTCAAATCTTTCATTAAAATCCGGCGGCAAAGGGAGGTGGTTGGGTTGATGTTGCTCTTCTTCTTCTCCTTCTTCTTCCTCTTGATTTGCTCGACTAGATTGGCCCTCCCCATAGTTCATGGAATTTGGAAATATCCATGTTTGATGTTGGTAAGTTAGAGCTTTGGGGAGGATGGGACTAGGCAAAACAATGTAGGGTGTTTTACCCGGTCCTACCAACCAATTGTATTCTCCACGTCCTCTATCAGTGATCATTTGCATATTTTGTAAAGTTGGAATATCCAACTTTGTTGAACCCGAAACCGCAATCTCAGTGTCGGGCATTGCCCGCCGAAAATGGAGACCAAACAAAGTGATTATACCTCCAATGTGAATCTCCCCATTGAAAGTTGGAGAGACGATATCACTGAACAACTCGATCAAGAAATGGCTCAAATTCACCCTCCTATGAGCCCTCACCAAACACCACATCAAAAACAACTCCTTCTTGTTCACCGTCCCCTTATCTTCCCTAGCAAAAACAGTGCATGCGTAGAATCTGTGCATAATCCGAAGAACGGGGTGGATAATAGATGAGGCTTTTGCGGTTCTAGATTTGAAGGATGGAATTCCGGTTATTTGCTCCCAAAACACATTCACCCTAAACTCTATGGGAAAGTCAGTTTCAAAATTTGTGTAGGCAGGCCAACTCAAAATTCTGTTAATGTCAAAAGAGGTGAGGTGAAACTCCTCTCCACCAAGCCTAAAATATAAGTGAATCAATTGGTATGGCTCCCCCGTATCTCCACAAATTTCTGTAGTAAACTCCTTCCTCATAGTGCACAAAAACTCTAAAGTGATCCTTTCATAAGTCTTTGCATGCAACTCAAGAAAACCAACACAACCAAATCCCAAGTGAAACCTCTTCACATTTGAATAAATTCCTAAGGCCTTGAGGGCATCAATATCTGGGAATTGGGTTGGCCTCATCCTTCTTTGACTAAGGGCGGTGAATCTAGCCACTTCGGAAGGCTCTCTAAACTCAATACCCAAATCATTGAATGTTGGGTTTAGATTAAGGGTAGGAGATGGTTCCTTTCGGGACCTTTTCGAACCTCTTTCAGTGGCCTTTCCTTTTCCCTTCCCTCTCTCCATTGAAAATTTTCAGAAATAACCCAAAAACTTAGCTACAGGAAGAAGAAAGTAGATTACCCGAATCCGAGCTTGAAAAGCTTGTAATCGTTGATGAACAGCCACTAGAAAACAAAAAGCTTCCTCCTTGCACCTCAATTTGGAGTAATCCCTTCGAATTTTATGAAATGGGTGAAGGGTTTTGGTATTTTCGGAATTGGGGTTTTAGGAGGGTTTTTGGACTGATTTTGGTGGGAGAGAAATGATTGAGTAGAGGTTTTGAGGAGGATTGAGAGTTGAATTGTGAGTAGAAATGGTGGAGGATTGGGTATTTAAAGTGGTTGGGGCAGAGGTTTTGATGGAGAAGGGTTGAAGATGGAGTAAATGAGGGGGGAGGGGAAAGGCGCGTCCTTTGACTGGAATCGACGCAACTCCCCAGACGTCTTGCACGGCCGTGTCAAGGAATTTGCACGGCCGTGTCCTTTTACTGAGTCAACCCGTTCCAACTCGATATGAACTGCACGGCCGCTCCAAGAAGAGCTGCACGGCCGTGCGAACCAAATTTCACCAATTTTAAATCTTTTTCTCTACAAAACAGGGTTAGCACAAATATGATAAAAACTAAAATAAAAGAGAAATAAAGAAAAAATAATCCATCGATTACCATCCCGATGATGCTTGTTTTAGGTCCTTAGCTTGACCCTTTCCCGATAGTAGGAGATGCGTGATACTTGGTTGGCCTTTTGTCAATGACAACTTGCCATTGCAATCCTTCCGGGGTAATGAGTATCTTCAGCGGTAGACATTTCTTCCATCCCGGTTTCTTGGGTAGAACAAGCGACCTAAAGTCTTTGCACTTTCGAAAATTCGAAGTGACCTCCATCTTTGTTCTCTTTGACTTTTTCATTGCATTGTTAGCTTCGGGACATGCAGAAATATCTAAATCATTATTTTTATTGCAAATCAAAGGTTCAATATTTGTGGGATCATTTCTTATTCTTTCCTTTGATTTTGGTTCCTCACCCATTAAATCTTTTTCACTAGGAATCCAATTTTCTTCGCTAGGGGTGTAGGTTTCTTCATTTGGGGTCCAATCCTCTTCACTAGGAGTATAGGCCTCGAGATAGGGGTCTTCGAGAACTGGCCTATGCATACTAAATTCGACCCTTTCTTTCCCTATATTTAGGGAAAAAGTGCCATTTTTCACATCTATAATTGCCCCCGCAGTGGCAAGAAATGGCCTTCCTAGAATGACGGGAATATAATGGTCTTCCGCCATATCCAAGATAACAAAGTCGACAGGGATGATTAAGTTCCCTACTCGGAAAGGCAAGTTTTCCATAATACCAACGGGGTATTGAACGGATCGGTCTGCCAATTGGAGAGTTATGGTTGTGGGTTTGAGTTCCCCTATACCAAGCTTCTCGCTAACCGATAATGGCATTATACTAACGCTTGCTCCTAAGTCAAGGACAGCGTTATCTATGTTTATTCTGCCAACACAACAAGGAATGGTGAATGTACCCGGATCCTTTAATTTCGGAGGGTCTTTATTTTGCAAAACAGCGCTTACTTCCTCCGCTAGCATAACATTCTCATTTTCTTCTAGCCTTTCTTTTTCAAAAATTAATTTTTTCAAAGGTTTAATGGCTAAAGGCATATCTTCATCTTTTCTAAAATAAGGAATGTTAACATTAATGGCATCTAAGTTATCCAGGAATTCATCATAATCCTTGCCTTTTTCTTTAGGGGATTCTGTCCCCAAACTAGTCTCAATCATCGGAGGGATTGGACTATGATTATTTCTAGGGCATTCATTTTTATTTTTTTGCTCATCCCTAGTTTTTACTACATTAACTTGCTCATTTGGCCTTTGAGGTTGACCGGGAAGACTCCCTTGTGGTCTATTCATTGGGGTAGCCTGTTGAGCTTGTTGAGTTTCTAGCATCTTATTATGCGCTGCCAAGTTATCAAACCTAGCATTAAGCAGTTTAAAACATTCCCTAAATTCATTATTGATCTTTTCTTGGGAATTTTTATTTTCCACAACAAAATCCATTATAAGATCCAATTTAGATTTAGGGGGAAAGGTACTTGCATTGTTGTTGAAATTCTTAGGTGCAAATCTCGGGGGTTGTGTAGATGGCTGAGGGTTAAGAACGTTGTTATTCTTATAGGAAAAATTGGGGTGATTCCTCCACTCGGGATTGTATGTATTAGAATACATCCCCCCTTTTTGCCCAAAAGAATTAACGAAGTTCACTTGATCGTTAGAAGTAACGTCAAGTAACTCGCAGTTATCCGTACTATGTGAGTTAGACCCACATAGTTCGCATAACACATTCTCACTAGCAATGGGATTGACATTAAGATTTTCAAACTTTTTCAAAAGCATGTCAACTTTAGAGGAGAGAAGAGTAACTGCATCAACATTATATTTACCGGGCGTACCTTGTTGCTGCTCCCTCTCGTTTGACCATTGGTAATGGTTCAATGCAATGTTTTCGATAAGGTCGTATGCCTCATCGACTCCTTTGTTCATCAATGCTCCTCCCACAGCGGCATCAATGGTCTCTCTTGTTTTGAATATGAGACCGTTGTAGAAGGTGTGAACAATCAACCACTTTTCAAGCCCGTGGTGGGGGCACATTCTGAGAAGTTCCTTGAACCGTTCCCATGCGTCATACAAAGTCTCACTATCTCGTTTGACGAAGTTAGTGATCTTTGTTCGTATCTGGGCAGTCTTGCTTGGTGGGAAAAATCGACCAAGGAATGCTTCTTGAATTTGGTCCCACGTTGTTAATGAATTCTGGGGGACCGAATTCAACCATTGTTTTGCCTTATCCTTAAGAGAGAAAGGAAAAAGGCGCGTCCGGATTGCTTCAACCGTAACACCTTGAATACGTGTGGTATCACAGTATTCAAGGAATGTTTGGATGTGTAGATGGGGATCTTCGAAGGCAGTGCCGCTGTATTGGTTATTCATAACCATATGCAATAATTGCGGCTTTATCTCGAAGTTTGCCGCTCCGGCATTCGACACAACAATAGGGGATCTAGTTCCCGGGGTACTTGGGTTAACAAAGTCCCGTAGGGTCCTAGCAGGTGTTTGCGGTTCTCCGTCCATGTGTTTCTTCAAAGTTTCTCTAAATTTCCTTAATCTTTCGTGAAAGCTTCTTTCGGGTTCCGGATCAAAGTTGTCAACGAATGTCCGAGACCGTTTCATAAACTACAAAAAAAACACTCGAAGAAAAATTAAACGTAACAGATTATAGGACGAGAAAGCAAAATAGTAAAAATAAAATAAAAACTAAAAATTTTGTAGTAAAGACAAAAATAAAAAGTAAACCGTTGTCCCCGGCAACGGCGCCAAAAACTTGTTCGGTCGAAACCTAACGGTTTATTTAATTCCGCAAGCGCACGGGCTATTGTAATATAGCGGGTGCAAGTACGGGTCGATCCCACAGAGACAGGGTTTACTTAGGGGATATTTTTGTCTTTAGAAAATATAGAAAAGATTGGGGGTAGATAAAATTTGTTTTAGAAAATAGAGAGAGCATAAACGTAAAATACTTTAATTAAAATCTTATAAAACGAAGCATTCTCGGGATTGGAAATCATACACATATTCTTATTCATCAAATTGTCATTGTCTTAGAGATAAAAGGTTTTCATAAAAAGCAAGGATGGTATGTTAAGCCTACGCTACTTCGGGCTAAGACAATAGCGTTTGTATTCTTCACTAATTATGTCCTAACTGTTTGAGATATCCGTTTACGTTATTCCCGCCCTGTCACAAACGGGCGTTCCGGCTTATCTCTAGCTGACCATAATTAGTAAGAATCCATTAAGGACGAGAGTCAACATACTTTCCATTAAAGGAACATCCCTAGGCCATTGAACTACTCTCGTGATCAATGAAACCTAGTTTCTTTATATGGTTCCGTCAATCGAGATTCTCCGCTAGGTACTTCTCTCAATTGACTGAATCATACAAATTGGATATCTCCAAAATGTAAGGCATTTAGAGAATAATATAAAGAGATTGTTTTAGATGAAGGAAGAAGACAAGACTAAACATTTTTAGATGATGAATAAGTATGCTTTTGAGTTTCCAACCCCAAGAATATGGAGGTTTACTCACAAGCCATTAATAACGTAAAAGTAGAAATAAAGATTGAGTAAGAAAGACTTATGAATGAAGAAGGCGATTGCTGAGAATAATGCTTCACTTTTATTGCTTTTCCTCCAAAGTGATTCCAAGAACAAATAATGACTTTGATCTTCAAACTCCTTTGGAAAATTGTTGTCACAAATGTTTGTACTCTCTATCTATATAATATCAGTAATTTCTCTCTATGAATTCGTATCTAAGACTGATTACAAGGGTCCTATTTATAAAAGGGAGGAGACTCTTCAATTGGGTGCCATCAAAAGGTGCCTTTACATCTGCAGTCACGACTTGCACGGCCGTGTCAAGGATTTTGCACGACCGTGTCCTCTTTGGCGCCAGTTTTGAATTTGAACTTGGAGACTTGCACGGCCGCTCCCAAAATAGCTGCACGGCTGCTCCGGGGTTGACACGGCCAGGGCTCTTCAGTGCTCGGCCACTCCATGGGCCAAAATGGCCGGCCATGGCTTATGATGCACGGCCGCTCCCATTTTTGCTGCACGGCCGCTCCCACTGGTTTTCAGCTTTGAGTGTTTATTTGCTTGGTGTTCCTCCATCCTTTCGGACCAATTAGCCAAGTATCCTTTAGATATAAAATGACCCTAAAACCTATCTAAAAATGTATAAAACATACCAAAAACGTAAAATCTAATAAAATAGCAAAAGTAAGTAAAAAGTACTAAAAACTAAATGAAAAGTGATGATTTATTTATGTAAAAGTATATAAAAACTAGGATAATTGACTATATAATAGTCACTTATCATTTCCCAAGCAAAACCCAGGACACAAAAGAAAAGCGACAATCAACAAAGACCGTTCAACAGCAAAATCGGCAACAGAGAAGGAAGAAGTAGCGTGAGTCCCCCGGCAGCTACATTCATCAACAACAAAGCAAGAAAAGTGGTATGAGTCCCTTTGGCTTCCACAAAGAGCAGAACAGAAAACAGAAGTAGCGTGAGACCCCTGGCAGCTACATTCATCAACAACAAAGCAAGAAAAGTGGTATGAGTCCCTTTGCCATCCACAAAGATCAGCACGGAACAGAAAGGAGATAGCGTGAGTCCCCTGGCAGCTATACTTATCAACGACAAAGGACAGAACAGAAGAAGTAGCATGAGACCCCTGGCAGCTACGTTTATCCCCAGCAGAACAGAAAAGAGATAGCGTGAGACCCCCGACAGCTATACTCATCCCCAGCAAACAAGAAAGGAAAGTGGTATGAGACCCTCCGGCATCCACGAAGATAAGCAGAAGTGGTATGAGACCCTCCGGCATCCACGAAGAGAAGCAGCAGTAGTGTGAGACCCTCCGGCAACTACCCTGCATCAGAAGAAGTGGTATGAGTCCCTCCGTCATCCACGAAGAGAAGCAGCAGTAGTGTGAGACCCTCCGGCAACTACCCTGCATCAGAAGAAGTGGTATGAGACCCTCCGGCATCCACGAAGAGAAGCAGCAGTAGTGTGAGACCCTCCGGCAACTACCCTGTATTAGAAAAGTGGTATAAGACCCATGGCATCCACAAAAGACCTGTTGCAGCATGAGACCCTCCGACAGCTACAACTCGTTAACAGCGATAGCATGAGACCCTCCGGCAGCTACTCGTAAATACCAGTTGCAGCATGAGACCCTCCGGCAGCTACAACCTGGTGTGAAAGGATGCTATTATCCGACCGCAGTAACATCAAACCCGAAAGAAGTCACAGGTAAGCACAACAAAGGTATGAAGACACATTTCTACCCCTTTCTTGCTTGTAGTTAGTAATTTCCCGAACTACGATTTGGCTTGATTCCCTTGTTCAAGGGATACGTAGGAATCCTTTCTCAGAAAGGTCCAGCCATTAGACTCCCCGATTCACCCTTCTAGCACGTTACCTTATTCCCCTATGCTCATTGGGATTGGGTCTTATTTTATCAACAACCCCACTTTTTCCAAAAGTGACGTTGCCGAGGGGCTCTGTAAGTACGCCAATCCAATTCGCAGCCTTTTTAGATGCATTTTAATGTAATAAAATTGCATTAAGGGGCGTTTTGGTAAATTCCCGGCTTATCCCGAGACTTCCAGAAATGTTTCATGAGTTTCCCGCGAAGGAAGTACCTTTTGGTACATTATTCTTGCCAAAGGACCTCTTGGGAATAAAACCTGTTGGACCTTTTGGGTATTTTCCCGGAATGTTCCAGAAACTGGTTTTGGCGCCAAAAACGGTTGGACCACCTTGTGTCACGCGACAGCTTGAGGCATGGAAAGTGGACGCGTAAGGTCGTGCGACACACTGAGGTCACCAACTGAAGCCTATAAATAAGACCCTCCCCCTCTCAGAAAAAGGATCCCAACTTGAGCCTACTGTCACTCTGCCAAATTTGCACCGTGACAAAACTCCCACACATAACCCTCTCTCTCTCCTACCTTCAACCTACCCAATTCCTTCCTATCCAAACCCCTTTCTCAAGCCATAGCACTTGGACCCCCTTGCATCAATCCTTCCAGATCAGAAGTGACGAATTGAAGGGTTCTGTATCTGACTAGATACAGGATTCGTGGAATCATCAAGGGTAACAATTCTCCAACCTCTCTTCTCTCTCTCTCTCTTGCTTAATTACTCATAATTCTAGCATCTATTTCTGTTTGGATTCAGTAATCAGATCCTAGCTATCTGGATTACTGAATCCCAACCGCAATCTCTCTGTTTAACTTGAATAATTCGTGCAATTGAGCTTCTATTGTTGAATATTTTATTGAACTTGGTATATGAACCCCAAGGGGGTGTGGATCTACCCATATCCACATTCCCGGGGTCGATTTGGTGTTGTTTCTGTATTTCGTTCGTAATTTAGTTAATCAATTAGATATGTATAGCTTTCTGTTGATTTTGTGTTCATCTTGTTAAGTTTCTGCAGATGGCTTATGTATGTCACGCGACACCTTCGTCCCCAAGTGATCCTGTGTCACGCGACATATATGGTCACTGGTGCGACGTGTCATGCGACATACATGACCTGTCTACAGAGACCTGTTTCCTTTGTAATCTGTTTTAGATCATTTGTATCAGGGATGTGGCCTCCCTAAATAATGGGCTCACAATCTGTAATTCTCGTTTCATAATTAATAAGATGCATTTTACCACACTTTGTTTATTATCAATATTTGCACACACTTTGGATTTATTTGGATGTTTGATTGAAAGACTAGTCTATGGACGAGGCGTGTTGGGTGAACTCTCGGTTCTTCCCAACACGTAACCTGACCCCCGAACTCACGTTTTCTCTCTAAAAAAAGGTTTTCAATGTTTCCTCTTAAAACGGCGTGGCGACTCCTTCATTTTCACGAAAAGCAAATTTTCGGGCGAGCGCACATTCACCTAAACATGTGCCTTGCACGTGATGCATGGGAGTATAAAAGGAACCTTAAAAATATCATTTAGTAAGTCTTTTTTCTTGTTCTTAAGCTTTCTCTCTCTAAACTCCAAAGCTATTTACTTGATTTGTGACCAGTTAACTTACTCTCACGCCGGAGGGGTAACGCCGGAGATGCCTCCGACTTAGTTGACTCGTCTTTCGTGTGTCTAGGTGACCAACGGAGAAGACAGCTGGAGTATCCTCTTTTCTTCTATACAAGTCAGTTCTGTACAACCATTTGGCTTGGTAGCATCAAGACATTATTTTTTTTCTTTTTTTTAGAGTGAGAAACTGGCTCTTAGAGAGAGAAGCCTTTTTCCTTGCAGATGAGAGTTTTTTGTTTTTTTTAGCAAGAGGAAAGTTTTTTGTTTTCAAACTGAATTGAATTAGGGGTGAGGTTATTTGTTTCCAACTTTTAGTATATGTAAAAAGTCGAATTTGGCCCTTTAAATTCATAGGTGAGGCACATGATTAGTGTTTTTAACGAGAGTTACGTTTTAACTGAATTTATATCGAAATACAACAAATTGACAATGCTATCTAGGGGGTTGCAAAAAATACACTGTTGAAAACCACATTGCAACTATTGGTAAAACATGGGTAACCATGTTGCAATTTGCCCGTATAAAAACTATCCCAGGGATCTCACTGGTATTCATAAAAGGACCTTTCTATAATTTAATATATATCTAGGGATCTCGCGGGCATTCTGTCGGGCTTTACCGGCATTAGATACATTTCAGGGACTTATTGGACATTATCCTAAAATATTACTTGGAGCCAAAGTTTTTCTACAACCATCTCAAAGCTCCTAATTTCTCCTATATAAATAGAGGCTTCAACTATCCATTTGAAGGATCCTTTTTAGACACCATAGGGAAAACTCTACCCAAATGAATCCTCACTTTCTCTCTCCTAAAATAGAGCCTAATCTCTCCATCTCCAATCTCTCTCACATACTAGTTCACACACTAGCTCAAGCCTTTCTACAAGCAAATCAAAATAAAGGAGTTTCAAGCTTGATGATCATCCGAACTTTATACTTCCCTTGCGATCTTGATATACACTAAACTCATAAAGATTGAATCATTACATTAAATCTAGCATCTATTGTCTACTTATTGTTGAATATTTATCATGAACTTGAATATTCCCTATTTCTTGATTCTGTAAAATCTCCAAGGATTGTTTCTAATCCTCTCTTGAATCATTTGAGAATTTTGGTGATTAGATTTATAAGCTGAGAATCAAGTAACTTGAACTTGTTATTTCCTTTTTCTCTTTAATTAGTATCTTGTTCTTTCCCCTTTTCCTTGTCTTGATCATATTATTTCTTCCCTGATTGTTCTTGACTTACAAAGATCAAATAACAAAGGATGATAATATTTATATTATTTTCTTCATATCTAAGTCATGTTTTACTTTATTAAGTACTTTCCTAGCAATTTCCCTTTATTAGGATCATGCAAATCTCCCATGATTACTTGAGTCATCTTCATAAATGTTCAAAGTTCTCAATGACTACAAGCATATGATACGATCCTAATTTCCCCTTTCATGTCTTTTCTTAGCACTTTAGCCAAAACTTTATTTTATTAATGATCTCACTTGATCCTAAATCCCATATTAGGGTTGTGATAAAATCAAACTAGGATCTATCTATTCCAAGTGGTTAGATCTAGTCCAAGGGTTGATGAATCCATTATATGTGATTCATGTGGCTAAAATTGATAAAGATCCAATCTTTATTAAAATTAATTCAAGAGAATTGAGCTAGCACTCATCACAAATGATGTTTAGCCTCAAAACCACATCTTGGCACATTTCCTTAGCATTTTACTCTTCATTTTCCAGTTTTTGTTCTCATTCTCTGCACATTATGACTGAGTAGCATAAAGGCACGCGTGCCTTATTTTCTAGTCTGTGCGTCCCATTTTGCCAAAGACAGCCTATGACCAGTTTCTGTAGTTTTCTTCTACACTGCACACTATATAACCCTAACCCGGGGTAATTGCAGAACGTACATTTCATTTCTGCACATGTGATCATCATATCAACCTTATCCTCGCCCGTGTCAACCATGCACAGACCGTGTTACACTTTTTGTCTGAGCCATGGTTGATTTTTTGTCTAGCCCGTGTCATAAAACCTTTAATGAATATTATATGCTAATTATTTCAAGTGAATGCCAAGGTCATGATCCCTTACGAAAGCAAGTTGACGAGAGGTCATGCCAAAATTTCGTTAGGAAAGCTGACCAGATCTTGACTTCTAGCGTTAACTTTAACCTTAATTCGCATCGCCTATGCATTGACGCTTATATCAGGCACTAGTCCTTAGGTATGTTTTCTTTTTGGTCGGTGGAATTTGTTTTTCTTATGGGACCCTTGCTTAGGATTGTCCGTCCATGGGAGTGTGCAGTGCAGGTGGAATACAAGGGGTATATAGACGTAGCGTTGGACTTCACTGATCCAGGATCTAGATAGTTGTAAAAGAAGAGAAACATTTTTCTACCATTTCAGGTGTTAACAGTGGGGGAAATGTTACTCTGCCTTTTGAGTACTTTCAGACTAGGAGACAGTTGATTTCAGACTGGAAGTCGCCAGACTTCAGGAAGAAACTATTAGGAAACATCAAGAAGAGCAACAGGTTTGGTATGTCGATTCCATCTGTTACCGAGGAGTTTCCATGATTCCTCTATTTGATGGAACTTTTGTCGAAATCTCTGGAGAGGATGAGACCCATGTTCAAGATGACACTAACAATCATAACTATAACCGAATCCCTTTTCCACATTCTTATGAGAATCCAGCAAGATCCATTGCTCCGCATCCTTTACTTCATCCAGTAGTTACTCAAGACGCTCCAGTGTCTCAAGCTTAATTTTCTTGGCACTCCTTTGGTCCTACCTCTCAGTATTCTCAAAATCCATTTGATTTCATTCCAATTGCACTGCAAACTGAGTATTTCCAACAGTCTCACGTATTAGGAATATAATATCATTATATTATATTCATGTATATATTTTAATAAAAAGATTAGGAAACATAATCCTTGTATTAGATTAGAAAACACAATCTTAGAAACCTTCTCCTTCTAGGAGACTCCTTATTGTAATCCTATAAATATGTATTTCTAGCATCATAATCAATTGAGTCTTTCAATACAATTCTTCTCTTCCATGTTTTGATTGACTTCGTCTAACTCTCTTTATTCTAACATGGTATCAGAGCATTAAGATCCGTAAAAGAACTTCTCCGCCACCTTGCTTCCGCCACCAAAAATCAAAAACCCTTTTGACCGAAACCCAATTTTTTTTTTGTTATTCAACCCCCTTGGTTCAAAAATCCTTTTTTTTTTACCAAAACCCTAACATTTTTTGTAATTCAACCCCTTCGGTTCAAAACCCCATAACCCCACCCTTCTTATGGGGAATTGTCAAAATTGTCTTGGCTCACCATATTTCAATGTGAAAACCCAAACCCACACGTGAGGGATGAAACCCCTACTTGTACAAGGTGACTCTACGTGCTCATCTCACACGTGAGGGGTAAAACCCCTACTTGTACAAGGTGACTCCACGTGAATAACCCCTAATTCAAAACCCCCTCGGCCTAGCCGAAACCAATTCCCCTTTCTTCAAAACCCCCTCAGCAAAACCGAAAACTCCTCTCCACATCCCCACCGTCTCCGACGTAGTCATGCACCAACCTATCAGTATCACCACCTCGGATACGATGAACCACATCTCTTCAGAAACGACACACATGTCCGGGAACACATCTTCAACTCATCATCAAACCCGATTCATCTCATCACTCTCCAAGATTGGACTTATCCAAGGAATGTCCATCTTGCGGGGGCATATTAGAAATATAATATCATTATATTATATTCATGTATATATTGTAATAAATAGATTAGGAAACATAATCCTTGTATTAGATTAGGAAACACAATCTTAGAAACCTTCTCCTTCTAGGAGACTCCTTATTGTATTCCTATAAATATGTATTTCTAGCATCATAATCAATTGAGTCTTTCAATACAATTCTTCTCTTCCATGTTTTGATTGACTTCATCTAACTCTCTTTATTCTAACATCACGGACCCCCTCCATCTATTTTTACGCTCCTCATTCTCAGTCTCCGTAGTACCTGCTGGTTTATACTACATTTCTCAGTATCAGTCTGAGCCATGTGGCTATTTTCTGAGGCCCTTACATCCCTTGAGTCCACTAATAAGTTGTTAAGAGAACATCCGACTATTTCAGGTTTCTCGTTCCCATTTTTGCTTACCGAATATTGGATGACTTACACGGCTGGGAGTTTTAGCCTTCAATGCTGAAGTTTGTATCAGCATTTGTTAAGTTCTTTTGCCAATTGGTATTTAGGTTCTTTGTATAGACAGATTATATTGGTGGCTGTAGATATTCTATGTTAGTGTATCTTAGCTTAGGATCTATATATATATCTTTGTATCCTCAGTATGAAATAATATCACGGAAATTATTTTCCTATTCTTTGCCGTGTTATGGTCTGTGCTAGGGTTATGTTCTTCTACATGGTATCAGCCTAATCTCGATCCTTCGATCAATTCTTCCTCTCTTCTCTATTCTCCTCATCGTCATGACTGGTTCGTCTGGCACTCAACCTTTCGTTACCATGGACTCCTCTTCCTCTTCATTTTCGGCTGCCTCTCTGCCATTTTTCTATAACCCTACGGCTATCATGGGCCAAACATATCTCACCAAAGCAAATTATGTTAATTGGAGTACGCTTTTCAAAACCCTTCTTCGTACTCATGGATTATTGTGTGTCATCGATGCTGAACAACCGGTTGCCACTCTTAGCGATGGCACTGTTAACCCCAACCATGCAGTGTGGAAATCTGCCACCGATTTGGTTTGTGGATGGATCAAAGGTACGGTCACCCCACCTGTCCTACCGTATCTAAATTCCTGTGATACTGTGCCGGCGGCATGGGCCGCCCTCGCAAAACGTTTCGGTGCCACCTCCGCTCTCCAATTTGAAACCCTTAAGGAAAAGCTTCATGATCTCAAAAAGGCCCCAGACACATCTGTTGCTGATTATTTGCTCCGTGCTTCGTCAATCTCTGATGCCCTCACTGCTGCGGGTGATCCGATTGATGATGCTGTGTTGATCCAACGTATTTGTGGTGGATTGGGTCAGGAATTCAAGGAATTCTTAACTACGATTGCAGCAGTTCACGCCCGTAGTCCGCTAACCCTGGATGCTCTCAACGATTTGCTTCTCAAGGAGGAGATGTTACTTCAGAAGTTTGCTGTCCCTGCACAGCAGACCACTGCCCTTGCTGCAGTTCATACTAATGGTACAGGATCAGCCCCTTCTCCGGTCCCTTTTTCTCAGAATCATGGCGATGGAAATCAGTCTCGTGGTGGCGGCCGTGGTAACAACAGGAACAATGGCCGACGACAGAATAATGGTAATGGAAATCAGGGTCAGTGGAATGGTAATTAGAATGGAAATTGGAACAACAACAACAACAACAATCGTGGCTATGGAAACTGGAACAACTACGGATCTGGGGGACGCGGTCGTGGTCAGAATAATGGTGGTGGCAGAGGTCAAAACCGTGGCGGTCACAATGGGAACACCAGTCGTGGGTTACTGCCTAACCCAGAGGTGACTTGTCAATTATGCTTTCAGCGTGGTCATAGTGGACGACAGTGCCAAGAATTTTCTGCTTACATGGCTCGTGCTAATCCGATGATTCTCGACTTGGGTGCCACAAATCACATGACTGATGACCCCACTTCTCTCTCCGGATCTTATCCTTACTCAGGTAAAGATGCAGTAACTTTTGGTAATGGTTCTAAGTTACATATTTCTCATATTGGTAGTTCCGCTGTGCACATTAACAACCGTTCTTTCAAACTTAATAATATGTTGTTCGTTCCACATCTTCATCGTCCTTTATTATCCATTCGTCAGTTTTCTAAGGATAATGATTGCTTCTTTGAACTTGACTCGTCTGGTTTTCGTGTTAAGGACAATCGGACGAAGGTGATTCTTATTTCTCGCAAGAATCTCGGCGGTCTGTACAAGCTTTCGTTTGATTCCGAGTCTCCAAACAGTCCTGTTGCTCTTCTTGGTGAACGTTCGAGTCAAGACATCTGGCATGCTCGTTTGGGTCACCCCTCTACTCCAATTTTTAAAGTTTTGTGTCGAAATTTTAGTTTACCGTTAAGTAATAAGTTTGATGCACACCACTGTTGTCATTGGTGTCCATTAGGAAAATCTAGTAGATTGCCGTTTTCTTCTAGAATTTTTAATGCCTTACATCCTTTGGACATGCTTCATTTAGATGTTTGGGGCCCCGCCCCTGTTTCCTCATTAAATGGATTTCGTTTTTATCTATCAATTGTTGATGATTTCTCTCGGTTTGTTTGGCTTTTCCCCATGACTCATAAATCTGATGTGACACAAATTTTCTCAACGTTTAAAACTCAGATTGAAAATCAATTATCTCGTAAAATCTCTGCCATACACACGGTTAAGACAATCCAAACTGATGGAGGGGGTGAATTTACTGGTAGAGTTTTCGTCAACTATCTTAAGCAGGTTGGCATCTTTCATCAAATAACGTGTCCTTACACCCCGCAACAAAATGGGGTCGTAGAGCGTAAACATCGCCATATTGTTGAAATGGGCCTATGTCTTTTGGCCAAAGCCAAACTTCCTTACAATTTTTGGTTGGAAGCCTTCAATACTGCCGTTTATCTCATTAATCGTCTTCCCATGCAACAACATAAATTTGTCTCTCCTTATCAAAAATTATGGCTAAGAAAACCTGATTATCGTTTTCTTAAAGTTTTTGGTTGTTCATGCTTTCCGTACATCGTTCCTACCAATGCTCATAAACTTATGCCAAAATCACTACACTGCATCTTTCTTGGATATGATAATGTCCGTAAAGGATACCGTTGCATGGATTTAAATTCTCAGAAAGTATATATATCACGCCATGTGGTATTTGATGAATTTGATTTTCCTTGGCAAAATAGTTGTACAAATAAATTGCTCTCAGGGACAACTTGGATGCCTCTACCTCGCAACACACGCATGGACGATGACTCGCTCTTCATGTTGCACACTCATCTATGGGCAGCCCTCCCACAACCGGTTCCCGTCTCCAATCTCCGGCTCGGCTCCCGACGGCACCCTTTCCTCCAAAGCTCATTTTTCTTCAAGTCCACTCCTTTGGGACAAGGTCGACCGAGATTTCAGCATTCCCAGTGCCCTGCAGTTGCCGGAATTGTCACCTGACCCCTCCACTCCTTCTACCGCTGCCAGCACAGTCCAGATTACGCTTTGCCAGCAACAAACCCTGCTACTTCGGACTCTTCCTCCCAGGCAATGCCGAATTCAGGTTCCTCTTCTTCACCTCCTCTTCGTTATCGCGGCTTACATGATCTATATGAGACTACTGCACAGTGCTCTCCTCCTTCTAGTTTCACTGCTGTTCAGGAAGATTTGTTTTACGAGCCCCGTACTTTTAAGCAAGCATCAAAATTCCCTCATTGGCAGAATGCAATGGCAGAGGAAATCTCCGCATTAGATAAAAATCAGACGTGGTCTCTCCTACCCGCTCAACCCCAGATGAACGTGGTTGGGTGTCGGTGGATTTTTAAGGTCAAACGAAAGGCTGATGGTTCCATTGACCGGCACAAAGCTCGCTTGGTGGCTCAGGGGTTTACTCAACAAGCGGGTCTTGATTATGAAGAGACGTTCAGTCCTGTCGTTAAGCCTTCGACTATCCGCACTGTCTTGACTATGGCACACTCTCGACAGTGGGATATTAAGCAACTGGATGTGCGTAATGCTTTTCTGAATGGTGTATTGCAAGAGGAAGTCTACATGAAACAACCACCCGGGTTTGTTAATACTTCTTCTCCTCACCATGTTTGTAAGCTTCATAAGGCCCTCTATGGCCTCAAGCAGTCTCCTCGTGCCTGGTTTCAGCGACTACATGATTTCCTTCTTCATCATGGTTTCTTCAACAGTAAGTCTGATTCCTCCTTGTTTATTCGCCATACGTCCGAAGCAACCACTATTCTGCTGGTTTATGTCGATGATATTATCATTACCGGTTCGTCTTCCGTTGTGGTTTCCTCGGTTATTGATGATATTTGTGGTACTTTTGATAGTCGTCACCTTGGGGACCTCAGTTTTTTCTTGGGCATTGAAGCTACGAAAAATGGTGATACATTGCAACTTGGGCAATCTCGGTACGCTCTTGACCTTCTGGCTCGGTTCAACATGTCTGATTGCAAGCCTTCTTCTTCTCCGTGTCTGCCTCACTCTCGGCTTTCTGGTCAGGATGGAGACCCCTTGCCCGATCCTTCCACTTATCGGAGTCTTGTTGGTGGTCTCCAGTATCTCACTTTGACTAGGCCTGATCTTGCGTTCTCTGTTAACCAAGTTTGTCAGTTTATGCATCAACCGCGCACCACGCATCTGGTGGCAGCCAAGCGTATTCTTTGCTTTGTCCGTGGCACCATTTCTCTTGGCCTCACCTTCCATCGGTCACCGTCTCTTGCTTTACGTGCATACTCTGATGCCGATTGGGCAGGTGATCCTGATGATCGTCGCTCAATCACTGGTGCATGTATCTTTATTGGTCCTAATCTCGTTTCTTGGACAGCCAAGAAACAGACTACAGTTTCCCGGTCTAGTAGTGAAGCTGAGTATCGTGCTCTTGCGACTACCACAGCTGAACTTCGTTGGTTCTCGTTTCTGTTCCGGGAACTTCGGTTACCTTTCACTCCTCCCTCTCTTTATTGTGATAATTTATCTGCTCTACATATGGCTCGTAACCCTGTCTTTCATGCACGCACGAGACATATCGAGATAGATTATCATTTTATTCGGGAGTTGGTCTTTCGTGGGTTTCTTAAGCTTCACTATGTATCCACTGATGATCAACTGGCTGACATTTTTACTAAAGGCTTGTCTAAACCACGGTTTCAAGCATTGTCTGTCAAGCTACGTCTACCCTTCGGTAGTCTACCTTGAGGGAGGGTATTGGATGACTTACACGGCTGGGAGTTTTAGCCTTCAATGCTGAAGTTTGTATCAGCATTTGTTAAGTTCTTTTGCCTGTTGGTATTTAGGTTCTTTGTATAGACAGATTATATTGGTGGCTGTAGATATTCTATGTTAGTGTATCTTAGCTTAGGATCTATATATATATCTTTGTATCCTCAGTATGAAATAATATCACGGAAATTATTTTCCTATTCTTTGCCGTGTTATGGTCTGTGCTAGGGTTATGTTCTTCTACACCGAATTTAGTGAGTTTCCTTTGCTAATTAAAGTATTGTTGTGGGCCTTAAAAGTTTGGGTGCTAATGCTAACCCACATATGGCAATGCTGATGGACCAAATGGAATAGATGTAAGAAGAGTTAAGTGGCAAAAGTACGAACAATATTTTGACTCAAGCTACAGACCCAAGCATAGGGTGTCCTTACCATACAAGTGTCACACATCTGAGTTAGAGAAGTTTAATAGCAAGTCACACCTCGAGACCTATATTTATAGTTATCAAAATGGTTGATGCACGGGACGACACTACTGGTTCGAATAGTTCTCACCACTGCAGCATCCGGTAGAGGAAAAAGGACTCTGACACAATGAACAACATCCAAAAACACCATGTAACAGTCGTTCTCCAAGGCAGCAACAGTGTTTAATGATTTTGGGATACCCATGAGTAAAGTTTTCAAAGGTCTGGTCAAGCGGGGTTTCATTAAGCCTCTTGAGATTTTTCAGCCAAGAAATCCGAATACTCCCCTTAAGGTGACTAAGCATTATAGTTTTCACAACTATCATCGCCACACGGCCGATTGTTGCACCATTTTGAAGAAGGCGGTTAAAGGGTTATTGAAGAAGGAAAGCTCGAGCGCCCCGGTGGTCCTAATATAATGAATAACCCCTTTCCAAACTGAAAGTTTCGTGTAGCTAGGAAACTTAGATCACGCAATAGGCAAAGGATGTGAGTACAGATGTGTCTCACAACTGTCCACACATCCACAGATAATGCAGCGGAATAAAACAATTAAATGCAAATAAAATGCAATAACTCAAGAGTTATTTACGCTTACTGATCTGTGTGATCAGCAAACTAGGCTTACGCCCAAAAACTTTTCACTATAAAAACTTTTGTTTCTTACAAAAACAAATAAGTGAAAAAACTAAAATATGAAAATACTAAACAAGTTCTAATCACCTTCTACGATATGAACAACTCCCCTTTCCCAAGTAGGACCTATTCAATCAGAAGTAAAACAAGAGAACTTTATGAAAACCTAGATGTGAGTTACGGATGTAAGCTCACAACCTAAAATCAACAAAGTCGAATGCTATGAAGTATGTGTATTTTTCTCTCTAAAATCCGTAGCTTCTCTTTGTGCTGAATGCCTTGTATTTATAGTGCACCATTGAGAAGATCTTCATGCAATCGACCTCTTCCTTTGTGAGAATCCTTTTCCTATATGAAAACATAAAACACACTCACAAGGAAATCAAATATTAGTAGGTTAGTCCTAATATAAAAATATGTACATAAATAAAAGATATTTACTATATTTACAATTCCTAGTCAAAGTAGAATACTTATAAATCTCCATGAAAGTTCCAAAATCTACTTACCATAATAGAGATCCTTTTAAATAAGGAAACATAAATATGTTCCCAAAAACTCACGGTTTCAATCTCCCCCTATTTTGGACTTTCTGGTCAAAACCAAAGATTTATAACAAACACAATTTATGACCACAGAATATAGAAAAAACATAACTCCCCCTGAATGGATGTGTGTCCAGATGTGTATACACATCCACACATAAAAACTGCATAGAACAATGTTAGAACAGAATACCAGCAGTCTATTATGCAAAAGCAAAAACCATTCAGAAACATCCTAATTAAAGCTATTACAAACCATTGTTTTAAAAACTAAAAACTAAAGCAGAAAATTAAAAATTGTCTTTAACAACCATCATAGCAAAACAACCAAAAAACTTTTCTCTCCCCCTAAATCAAAGCCCGAAATGTCTTCATTTAAATCCATTCGGACTTGAGCGAAGCGGCAGAACAAAGCATCCCACTTTTCATTTCCAGAGCTATCTCCCCCTTTTTGACTAGAAAGCTTATCATGCCATCTAATGAGATTATCCCTAAGAGCTTTCAAATTGTTGGCATGGGCAATGGAGGCTTGAGCTTGAGCTTCTGCAGCTATAATTGCAGCATCCAGATCCTTCATCTGAGCAACAAAATTTTCTTCAGATGTGGCTTCAGATGTGTCCACATCTTCCATACCAAGCTCAGGAACTGTACCCAAAGGAAGATCCACATGTCTTTGCTTAGGGTCAAGCAGGGTTTTGGATTCCTTAAACAGAGCAAAATTTTCAACAATTTCTTCTCCTTTCTCAGGTTTAACTCCATTGGCAATAAGAATTTGAGAGATCAAGGAAGGATAAGGTAAAGACCATTTCTTGGATGGAGACTCTCCATAATCACAAATCTTTCTAAAGATGAAGTCACCAAAATTAATGTGCCTCTTAATTCCCAATCTATAAAGAAGCAAAGCTTGCACCCGAGTAACTGAGGTTTTGTTATTGGAGGGACACAAATTGGCAACAAGAATGGAGTGAAGAAAACAGTAAAGGGAAGATAAAGATCCACTTCCTAAATCCTTAGGCTTCACAGGCCAAGAGGTTACTTTGCCATGGGTAATGGCAGTCACAAGTTCATCATCCTCAATTGAAACCAATTCATCCAAATAATCATTCAAACCAAGCATATCATTGATGACAGAAGGGGTAAAAGGGACAAACACTCCTCTAACATAGACAGTGGGAGGAGAGGAGTAGTTCTTATCTAATCCCTTAGGCAAATTGGCATAAAACTCATAAATCATTTTAGGATAGAAGGGAAGGGGATGGTCAACAGTTAAGAATAATCCTCTTTCCTCAAAGAATTTGTCCATACCAAGCTTAGCAAAAGTTTCCCTATCCCTTTTCATTTCTACAACAAAGGCCTTGGAAGAAATTAAGGCAAACCTATCAGATGCCTTTTTGGTTAAAAACTTCTTGGAAAAGGGTTTAGGGGTAGAGACAATAGAAACAGTAGAAGACATACCCTTTTCAACTTTCTTCCTTGTAGATGTGCGTGCGGATGTGGGCACATCCTCGGACACATCTTTTGAAGGGAATGGAACTTGGATGGATTCTATCTCGGTGTCATCGGCGGCGAGAGGAGTCTAATTCTTGGTCCTCTTTTTCTTGATCAAGCTCTTCTCTCCCTAGCTTGTAGTTCTCATCCGATGCGGTGTCATCACTATCATAACTAGAATCGGTCTCATCATCAATGGGCTCTAAATCGATGCTTGACCACCTTTTTCTTACCCTTTAAATCCATTAAGATTTTTGCCAAGGGCTCTTCATCACTAAAGGTTATAAGGTCCTCAACGGGACTAGAAACCGAGGAACAGAGGCCTCAACAACAGGAGCAGAAATATTATCCACAGGGGGTGAAACAACAATGGGGATAATGGGATCAGATGATATTATGGGAGAGGATGGAGCAATAGGATCAACAGGAGAAACAGAGTCAACATGGGGAGCATCCTCAACAGGAGTAATGGGATCAACATGGGGAATATTATCAGAAGGGGGAATTGCAGGGACAGGATCAACAACTAAGGGAGGAATAATTGGGGGTTGAGCCTTAGTCCTAATCAGAGGAGGAATTACCTCTTCTTCTTCTTCATCTTCTTCAAGAGCAATGGCTGTAGAGGGCTTCCCGCCAGGTTTCTTTAAATTCTTGGCCTTGTCAGCTTCTGACAATTTGCGAACCCTACCAGAATGACGAAGATTACGTAGCGGCACTAGAGTTGCAGCAGGCTTTGGGGATTTTGCTTGGGAAAGCTTCCTCTTCTTGGTTGAAGAAGGTTCCACAGTGGTTGAGACAGGGGCGACATCCGATGGTGGAATCACCGGAGAGGATGGAGCCTTAGGGTTTTCAGCGAACGGTTCCAATGTGGGGGATTTTGGAGCAGTAGCTTCCATTATAGGATCAGACGAAGGTAATGGGGAAGAAAATTCCGCAAGAAACTTTGAAATAACAGGATTTAAGACCACGGAACCCTCGCCTTTAGCTACTGAAATGGGAGCAATGTCAAGAACGTCTTCTTCCCTAATATTTGAATGATCGGCCATTTGATTTGACGAATTGGGTTAGGTGGAACAGTTAATGAAGAAATTAAAGCAATGTGTGTGTAATTGTGTGCAAGGAGAAAGGAAGAACAAAGGGTTTTATCAAGGTTTATGGGGGATGGGACGGATGTGAGGTCTCATAAATACTCACAGCTCCCCCTTTCCTAATAGAATTAGGAAACCTTCTCCAAAAAGGTTTAACACAGCACAAAATCCTTAAGAGATCTCCAACGGCTAGAAACCTTTGAGGTTACCACACACAATCACCTTCCAAGAAAATAGGGGATTAAAATAAACCAAGATTTTGTTAGATTTTTATGGAAACAAAAATATTTTGGTCATATCTTTAAATAAAACAGAATCCCAAAAGAATTTTCCAACCTTTTCAAACAAGGATTGATACACACCTTTTTCTTTCATGAAAGATATTGGAGATCAAAAACCTATATAATCGAAGAATGAACTAGGAAAGAAAATTAATTAACTAGCATATTTACAAAGCTCCTATATGTCCTAAAAAATGCAATATGCCTAGCATGATGCAAACACACAGGTGATGGAAATATTCTCAGCTTATGGATGTGGCATAGGATGTGAGTCACATATGGGGACACATTTAGATCACAAAAAGTCAATGAGCAATAATCCAATCTGCACAGCCTCTAGGATGCATCCACCAATTTTTGTTGTGGATTTTTGCAATGTGAGTAGCTTTCACTTTACTTGATCCCAAAGATAGCCCTTTTTCCCAATGATCTTATCAAGTTTGACTTCAAGTTTTCTTATAAAAATCACTTGATCAAAATGGTATGGCTTCATACTAAGGGTGAAGCAGCTGTTTCTCACACATATTTTTTTTTCTTTTCTTTTAGCACCCACTGTGAGATACCTAGGAAGGTTATATCAAGTCACCAAAAGGTAACATGAACAGGAAGTGCTCACAATTAAGTGATCAAAAATAATGTCAAAGTGAGGACTCACAAGTGACCACACTGAGAAATTTCGTGTTAATGCATGATATTTTTTGGATTTTTCTTTTTATGATTTTTTTTTTTTTTGTTAAACTAATCTACAGATGTGTTAGAGGATGTGAGACACATCTGGTCTCACAACCTTAGATATCACACAAGCCAAGAGACTTCCTCAAGGAGGAAAATCTCTCCAAATCTAATGCCTTTGTAAATATATCAGCCAATTGATTTTCGGTCCCAACAAATTCCGGACACACGGTTTTTGTTCTACAAGATCTCTGATGAAATGATGTCTAATATCAATGTGCTTTGTTCTAGAATGTTGGACAGGATTTTTAGATATGTCCAAGGCACTTTTGTTATCACAAAAAGCAGTCAAAACTTTGCTATTCAATCCATAATCTTTTAGCATTTGATTCATCCAAAGTAATTGTGTGCGGCAACTCCCAAGGGCAACATATTCGGCCTCGGCGGTGGATAAGGACACACAATTTTGCTTTCCTACTATACCAAGACACAAGGTTATTTCCTAGGTAGAAACATCCACCGGTGGTACTCTTTCTATCATCACTATTTCCAGCCCAATCGGAATCGGTGTACCCAACCAAATTGGTGTTTGTTTCTTTAGAGTAATGCGGACCTAGGTTCACGGTCCCACTCACATACCTAATGATTCTTTTCAAGGCTTTAAGATGGGACACCTTAGGGTTGGCTTGGTATCTAGCACGAGACACACACTGTACATAATGTCGGAGTCTACTTGCGGTGAGGTAAAGCAGACTTCCTATCATGCTTCTATAAAGGGTTTGATCAACACTCTCACCATCAAAATCATGACTTAGCTTTTGGGAAGATCCCATTGGGGTTCTTTGATGTGAAGAGTGTTCAAGCTCAAACTTTTTCACAAGATTCTTGGCATACTTAGGCTGTGAAATGAACATGCCATCTTTGAATTGCTTAATACGTAAACCTAAGAAAAAGTTCAACTCACCTACCATACTCATCTCAAATGTGGAAGTCATGCTATCCACAAATTCGGCTAGCATTGGATCGAATTTGATCCAAACACAATGTCATCTACATAGATTTGTGCCACAAGAATCTCCTTCTTATTTCTCCTCACAAACAAGGTTTTGTCAACCTCACCTCTCTTGAATCCTAGTTGAAGCAAATGGTCAGTCAACCTACCATACCAAGCTCTAGGGGCTTGCTTTAGCCCATACAGAGCTTTCTTTAGCTTATACACATGGTTAGGATATTTGGAGTCCACAAAGCCTTTAGGTTGTTCAACATAGGCTTCCTCATTTAATATCCCATTTAAAAAAGCACTCTTAACATCCATTTGATGAAGAGTAATCTTGAGGTAACAAGCAATGGCTAACAGAAGCCTAATGGACTCAATTCTTGCAACGGGGGCAAAAGTCTCCTCAAAATCAATTCCCTCAATTTGAGTATAACCTTGAGCAACTAGCCTAGCTTTATTTCTAGTTATCACACCTTGCTCATCAGTTTTGTTCTTGAAAATCCATTTGGTTCCTATGACATTACCATGTGAGGGTCTAGGAACAAGAGTCCATACCTCATTCTTTTCAAATTGAATTAATTCATCTTGCATAGCCATAATCCGATCGGCATCTTTTAATGCTTGGCAACATTCTTAGGTTCAATTTTTGAAACAAACAACGAAACTTACACGGGAGTATCTTTGAGGAGCAACTCCATAAACCAGCCATCTTTCTATAATCAACTTTGTCCTTTTGTCTAGTTCTCACTTGTGCATGCACATCTCCCACAACTTGTGAAGTGGGGTGGTTTTTGGATTTTAGAAGGAATATCCTTTGATCTATCCACACACCCATTCACATTACTTTCTAGAGCATCATCCTAATCGAATCGGGAGGAAGCTGTCCTCGATTACAAGAGTTTGAGTGGATGTGGGAGCGAATGTGGGTTCGAGATGTGGAGCGGATGTGTCCACATCCTTGGTTACATCCTTATCGGGTTCAACATTTTTATCGGCCTTTGGAAGCTTCTTTTAATTTTTCGGCTTTGTTTCTTCATCCTTCCGAGTCCGGCCAAGCAACGGAAACATCATCCTCGGCGATCTTGAGGTTAAGATCAAGTGAGTCATCAAATTTAACATTAGCGAGATTCCATAATGGTCTTAGTTTTGAGATTGAAAACTCTGTAAGCTCTCTTGTTTGTGGAATAGCCCATGAAAATTGCTTTGTCACTTTTTGAATCAAACTTGGACGGTATTCTCTATCATTGAGAATATAACAAACACATCCAAACACATGAAAATATTTCACAGTTGGTTTCTTTCCAAGGAGGATTTGATATGGGGTGACAGTGCTACCAATCCTTAGAAACACCCTATTGCCAATGTGGCAAGCGGTGTTTAAAGCTTACGCCCAAAATTTCTTGGACAAGTTCTTAGAACTTAGCATGACCCTAGCCATTTCTTGCAAGGTTCTATTCTTTCTTTCAGCAATTCCATTGTCTTTGTGGGGTGATTGGTGCGAGAGAACTCATGAGTGATTCCACTTAGAATTGCAAAAATTGGTGAACATTTGATTCTCATATTCGGTACCATGGTCGAGACCTAATCCTCACGGTCTTAAGACCATAAAGATTTCTAACTCTTTTGTACCAATTCTTGAATTCTCCAATTGTTTCTGACTTTTCTCTTAAGAACATTACCCAAGTGTACCTAGAATAATCATCAACACATACAAATGCATACTTTTTCCTACCAAAGCTTTCTACTTCAATAGGTCCCATTAAATCAGTGTGAATCATCTCCAAACACCTAGTTGTGGAACATTGTTGGACCTTTTTATGTGATGCTTTTGTTTGTTTTCCCTTTTGACATGAACCACGAGACATCGGGGTTCTTGAAGTTCGGTTTAGGGAGGTCTTTAATAGCTTCAAACCTTTGAAGTTCTTCCGAAGTTCTACGGCTAGCATGCCCTAATTTTTGGTGCGAGATTGACATCATTAGCTTTTGAGCTTAGGCAAGAAAGATTGTCACCAAATTGGTAACAATTGTCGGCGAGATCTAGGAGCAGTAAACACACATTTATTATCCTTATCAAACACTTCACACAAGTGCTTATCAAACTTCACAAATAGGTCATCATCACACAGTTGACTGATGCTTATTAGGTTGGCTTTCAAGCCTTCCACATGGTATACATTGTGCAATTTAGGGAGACCCTTAACATCCAGGGTTCCTTTCCCAACAATCTTTCCTTGAGCACCTCCACCAAAATTTACTTTCCCTCCATTTATCACTTCATAATCAAGAAGGACTGCTTGGTTTCCAGTCATGTGCCTAGAGCACCCACTATCAAAATACCAAGAGCCAGAAACAGTACTCTTGAGGGAAGAGTAAACAACATTGCAGGTGGTAATTGGTTTGGCCACCCACTGTTTAACAGTTTTCTTTTTGGGTTGCAGAGGTCTCAGATTGACAGGATGTGTGTTAGGATGTGCATACATCTTCTCACACATCTGAGGCTGATTGAAGTGACCAGATTTTTTATCAGCCTTGAGTTTGTAACAGAAGGGCCTAATGTGACCAGGAGCTAGGCAGTAATGACAAATGTAATGCCTCTTCCTAGGTCTCTTCTCACTCAAAATGACTTTTTCTTTAAAAGCTTGTTTTTTCACACTTTTTGAAGTAGAAGCCTCACATCCCTCCTTTACAAAATTATTTTCAAAACCTAAACCAGTTTTGTCACGTTGACCTACAGAGAAAGCTTCTTCCATTTTCATTTTACTTTTGTTTAACTTAGTAAAAGTATTTTCAGCTTTTTCACATTCATTCTTGAATTTTTCAAGGTCAACTTCTCTTTTGGTCACAAGGACTTCAAGTCTTGCAATGGTATCTTTTTTAGCATCATTTTCTTTTGAAAGTATAGCTTTTTCATCTTCACAAGCAGCCAATTTATCAGAAAGAGATTTGTTTACCTTAACAAGTACCTCAATTTTGTCCAATCTTTTCATCCAATCTGTATGCAGCTCCTTGTATGTGGCAAAAAGTTCCTCATAGGGAATGTCCCTTTCTTCATCTTCATCATCTGAATCTCCTTTTACGAGCTTGATTCGGTACCGATTCGAGATGTGACACCGGATGTGTACACAGCGAGCCCACATCCAAAGGATTTTCGGGAGTATATTCTTCTATATACGCGAAAAGGCATTAAACACAGAATGGCAGTTTAAGACAGACATATTAGCCACTTCTTCTTCCTCATCCTCACTGTCACTAAGGGTAGCAGTTAAGCTCATTCCCTTCTTTTTAAGTGTGTTAGCACACTCATTTGCATAATGACCATAGCCACGACATGCTCTACATTGGACAGATTCAGATGATTTGTTTTCAAAACTTGGTTTCTTGAATCCAGTGTCAGTGCTAGGTTTTGTCTTTTCAGCGATCTTTGGAAGTAGGTCTATTAGGGAATTTGCTTATCCTTCTATTTTTCGGTATAGAACGAATTTCTTTGAAATCAAAGCTACATCCTCATCTTCAAGATTAGACTTGTCAATGTCAGAGGATAATTCCACAAGCTGTTTTGGTAGAGCAACAGCACGTTTAAGGGCAAGGCGTGTGTTTTGTTCTTTTTACGAGCCTCAAGGTTAAGCTCAAACACAGTCAAGATTCCTATGATTGTGTCAAGACCTACAGTGTTTGTGTCCTTTGTTTCTTCAATCACAGCTACTTTAATGTTAAACCTCTCAGGTAAGGTCCTTAGAATCTTACTCACAAGTCTTGCATTGGAGATAGATTCTCCTAGACTTGTGCATTCATTTGAAATCTCATGAATCTTAGCAGCATATGACACAATGTCCTCAGTTTCTTCCATTCGAAGTAACTCAAACCTATCCATTAAAATTCTAAGCCTGGTAGCCTTCACACTTGGTGCTCCCTCACATTGAGTTTGCAAAATATCCCAAGCAGTTTTGGCTATACTCTCATTAGTTATAAGCTTGTACATATTCCCAGAAACATGGCTGGAAATAGCACCCATGGCTTTTGAATTGTAATTTGCAGCTTGTATTTCATCAAGAGTCCATTGTTCTTCAGGTTTTCTTTCGAAAAAAGACTCACCAACACCAGAAGATGGCTTTTTCTCCACAGTAGGAGGTTGCCATGCAACAAGAATGCACATCCAAGCCCTTTCATCAATACTTTTGATGTAATTTCGCATCTTAGACTTCCAAAGAGAATAATTTGTGCCATCGAGACGGGAGGCCTATTTTGGTGATTTTGGCATTCCATAATGACTACACTTTCTGGATCAACACTCAGTAATATATCGAGAGTTGGTTCTGATACCAATTGAAAGTTTCGTGTAGCTAGGAAACTTAGATCACGCAATAGGCAAAGGATGTGAGTACAGATGTGTCTCACAACTGTCCACACATCCACAGATAATGCAGCGGAATAAAACAATTAAATGCAAATAAAATGCAATAACTCAAGAGTTATTTACGCTTACTGATTTGTGTGATCAGCAAACTAGGCTTACGCCCAAAAACTTTTCACTATAAAAACTTTTGTTTCTTACAAAAACAAATAAGTGAAAAAACTAAAATATGAAAATACTAAACAAGTTCTAATCACCTTCTACGATATGAACAACTCCCCTTTCCCAAGTAGGACCTATTCAATCAGAAGTAAAACAAGAGAACTTTATGAAAACCTAGATGTGAGTTACGGATGTAAGCTCACAACCTAAAATCAACAAAGTCGAATGCTATGAAGTATGTGTATTTTTCTCTCTAAAATCCGTAGCTTCTCTTTGTGCTGAATGCCTTGTATTTATAGTGCACCATTGAGAAGATCTTCATGCAATCGACCTCTTCCTTTGTGAGAATCCTTTTCCTATATGAAAACATAAAACACACTCACAAGGAAATCAAATATTAGTAGGTTAGTCCTAATATAAAACTATGTACATAAATAAAAGATATTTACTATATTTACAATTCCTAGTCAAAGTAGAATACTTATAAATCTCCATGAAAGTTCCAAAATCTACTTACCATAATAGAGATCCTTTTAAATAAGGAAACATAAATATGTTCCCAAAAACTCACGGTTTCACAAACAATACTGTCATCAACATGATTTAGTGTTATGATATAATTTTTTTTAGCTTGAGTGAATCTAGCCCCCTCTCAATGAACTGGACGAGCAAGTTGTGGCGGACGTTAAGAAAGGTGACCAAGGGAAAGACAAATTTGGTGAGACACTTTGGACCACCGTCTCTCGATGAGCCAATCGTTGATGGTATAAATAATGTCAGGAAATGATGGAATGGAATGGGTTTAAATCAAGGAAACCCTATTTTGTCAGATGATCCAACAGTTGAAAAAATAACTACTGGGCTAGTAAGCAAGATATTGTTGAAGACGCCCGTGATAGACAAGGTTTGCCGAAGCTTTTTCAGGGATTTGTTTCCAATGATGAAGGGTAGAGACATGGGTCAACAACAAAGATAACCTAGACTAGGGGCTACCCATCCTAAAAAAACACAACAAAAAAAAATATCTTTCAGTTAACCATGGTAGGTTCTAGTACTCTTCTTTCTAAATCAAGTCTGTCTCTGACATTTATAGTTTTCAATTAAGTCCACCTTATTGATTTTCTATATATGAGCTTTTTTTCTTTAATTGTTAGACTAGAGACATTATTTTCACACCTACATTACATTTAATGAAATAATTTTATTCTATATGATCATTTGCATTGGTCAATAAATAACCTCTTGAAATGATTAATATTTTAATTAATTGGTATGAGAAAGTCAACCAATAAATTCCTCATACACTTTTCCTCAACCACGTTAAAAGTCTACATCTTAACTCATACACTTTTCAAATTCTATCCCTATCCTTACTTTGACCAAGTCCACGACGGCGGCGGCATCATCATAGAATATCAAGAGTTGTTGTTCATCATCAAAGGGGTTTTTTCTCATTTTACAATAGGCTAGGAGCTTTCCTTCCCCTCATGATGCAGTATGATGGGATAAATATGAGTTTTATTTTAATTAATTGTTATTTTATTAGTATTTTAGGAATTAAATGTAGTAGGATGATTATAAGAGGTTTTAGAGTAGATTTAGCATTGATTTAGTAGTTTTAGACTTCTATTAGGTTACCTTATAGGTTAGGCTTTATTTTAGGATGATATTTCTTGTTTTATAAGTTTTATGAGTGCTATAAAATAGCCTCAAAGTTGTAATTCGAAAATCAGAGTTTGATTAATAAAAATTAGATTTGCCGTTGTGCAATTATTAGGGTTTCAATCCCGTCTTGTTTCAATTCCGTTCGGTCTTAATTCTCATAACCCTTGTTTCGCTATCATTTGGTATCAGTTTCCGGGTCGAATTGATGGCTGAACGAAGGCGTGGTCATGGTGTTCATGGAGTTCGTAGTAGGGTTCGTGAAGCGAATCCCCAGGAATACGATCCCCATCACGAACGTGACCTATATGAAATCAAGAAGGACGAATTGCAAAGAAAGATTCAAGATCTCAAACTTCGTTTGTTGCGTTCCGAGATTCGAGAACTCCAAAGATACTTTGATCGGGTGGAGAGTCGACGAATCCAATGACAACTAGCACAGTTGGAGGACTCAGATTCAGACGTATCGTCTGATGAAGAGGGTGTAGCGGTGACCAATCCCTCCGCTAGGGATCACGAACTAGGTGACAGGACGTGGACATGTCCTTCTAGGGTTATCGACGACATGAAGACCGAGATTCCGGAGTTAGAAGGTGAGTCACAGCCTGAAAAGTTTGTTGATTGGTCTATACCACCGATGTTTGATAAGTGTGAGTGCGGGATTTGTCACGTTGTGACAACTCACGTGAAGGAAACCACGGCCGAGATTCCGGAGTCGAGGCAAGCGCCTCATGGGAAGCCAGGTGAGCGCCTCATTAACGGGGGAGTTTCCGCATCAAAGGTGCAGATGTTTGGTCCACATGTTATTTGTGAAACCATGTTTTTTCCTCCGTATGAAGATCTGTTTGACAGGTATATCCCACGTTCTTCGGTTGGATACATCATCCAAAAGTTTCTTAGTGAGTTTTTTGTCTCGTTCCAATGGTGTGATTGGATGGATGTTGGGATGAAAGGAATGAAGTATACAGTTCGTCGTCGATTCAGAGGTAAATTTCAAACCGTCTTTCCCGGTACGACACTCAAAATTCGAGGTCGAATTTTTTCTAAGGAGGGGAGGATGATACAGTATCGTGTGCAACAGAGGCAAAGAACATCAAATGCAGCAAGAGGCAAAGAACAAGGGCAGTAATCAGAACAGGGGCACTGGGCTTGAGGCGGGCGCCTCACCCCTAGCCAGTCGGGCGCCTGGTGGTCAGACGGGAAAGCAGCCAAACTTCAGCAAACACATCAATCTCGGGCTGGCTGTTTGCGTTGTTTCCTTTTCTTATTTCATTGTTTTCCTTATTTCATTGCTAGTATTTTTAGACTATTATTTTACTGATATTTTGAGTTATTTTATTTAGGTTTATTTTGGTAGGGTTCTAGAGTATTCCTAGGATTAGTATTTAAAGAGTGTTAGGACTCTTGTATTCGCAGACTTTGATATTGATTTTATGAAATTTGTATTGCTGTGAGCAATTACTGAGGGTTGAAATCCCGTCTTGTTTTCTAAAATTCCGTTCAGTCATTCCTCTCATTATCATATAACCTTTCAGTCGTTATCATTAATGATGCAGTATGATGGGATAAATATGAGTTTTATTTTAATTAATTGTTATTTTATTAGTATTTTAGGAATTAAATGTAGTAGGATGATTATAAGAGGTTTTAGAGTAGATTTAGCATTGATTTAGTAGTTTTAGACTTCTATTAGGTTACCTTATAGGTTAGGCTTTATTTTAGGATGATATTTCTTGTTTTCTAAGTTTTATGAGTGCTATAAAATAGCCTCAAAGTTGTAATCCGAAAATCAGAGTTTGATTAATAAAAAATAGATTTGCCGTTGTGCAATTATTAGGGTTTCAATCCCGTCTTGTTTCAATTTCGTTCGGTCTTAATTCTCATAACCCTTGTTTCGCTGTCATTTGGTATCAGAGCGCCTGGTTATCAATGGCCGAACGAGGACAAGGAAGTGGTGGTTGTGGTAATCGTGGTAGGGGCTGCAGATCAGATTCCCATGGAGACGAAATCCATCGACATCATTACCTACTTGACATCGAGAAAGACGAATTGCGAAGACAGATTCAAGATCTCCAACTTCGCTTGCTGCGTTTCGAGATTCAAGAACTCCTACGTCGCCTTGATCGTGTGGAGGGTCCACGTGTCCAATGACATCTAGCGTGTTTGCAGGTTCCCACCGATGTGGGCTCGGAGTCAGATGATGATGAGGATATCTATCCTTTCGATCGTGATCAAGAACTTGAGTGCAAGAGAGAGGCCGATCCTCTGACTCTTGACGAGTTTTGTGACTGATTGAATCCTGTTCCCGTGGATTGCTTTGTTGATTCGACGGGTTCTGACGTTGTCATTGATTGGTCAAAACCACCAATCTTTGATGACGATAATTATGAAGAAGATTTTGAGGGTTTTGACCCAGTATAAACCATTGTGTTGCAGCGCACCAGTCCCAGCAGCAGATCGGCGCAGCAAGCACGACCGTGCCAGTCTCCCATACACGACCGTGCGAATAACGATGGATGTGGGAGTCCTCATGACTGTGCACACAACCGTGCCAGTTTTCAGGACACGCCCGTGCTCGGCGACCCTCAGCCGAACCTGGGAGCAGGTTGTGATTTTCTGGGTTCATCTATTTTACTGAATGGAGGTATTTTTGGTTCTTATTGTTATGAAGATCCATTTTATGTTGAAGTTCCGTTTACTCGCAATCTGGGTTCTTCAAAGGTTTATTCATTGAGAGTTTTTTAGTAAACGGATGGACAAATTGGATGGATGTGATGAGAAGTGCTACTAAGTATACAGTTCGAAGACGTTTGAAGCTTAAGTTTTCAGAGGTATTTCCGAAGAGCTACGACTCAAATTCGAGGTCGAATTTTTCTAAGAAGAGGAGAATGATGCAGTATGATGGGATAAATATGAGTTTTATTTTAATTAATTGTTATTTTATTAGTATTTTAGGAATTAAATGTAGTAGGATGATTATAAGAGGTTTTAGAGTAGATTTAGCATTGATTTAGTAGTTTTAGACTTCTATTAGGTTACCTTATAGGTTAGGCTTTATTTTAGGATGATATTTCTTGTTTTCTAAGTTTTATGAGTGCTATAAAATAGCCTCAAAGTTGTAATCCGAAAATCAGAGTTTGATTAATAAAAATTAGATTTGCCGTTGTGCAATTATTAGGGTTTCAATCCCGTCTTGTTTCAATTCCGTTCGGTCTTAATTCTCATAACCCTTGTTTCGCTATCACCTCATCATGCGTATCAGATGAATTTCAAGCGGTTCTAGAATTTAAGATAAGGAGCCTGCATCGTCGGTTAGTATTTTACAAAAAGACGAATTCACAAAGCGCATCTAGATTAGGCAATAAAAAATCGATTGAGCTGTTTAGGCAAAGTGTAAGTACCCCAATCCGGACCGCTCTCTATCCAAGCATGAGAGAAGGACACCGAGGTTCCACTTATCCATAATAACAAAATCCCGTGACTTTCCAAGGATCAAATTGACCAAACAAAGTAAAAAAGGACCTTTTGTACATTAAAACATCAAAATGACCTCGCAGGAATGACAAAATTCAAAAAATACTGACACTACTTGGTCCGCATGGACCACATTGCAAAAGGAAGTGTCTACCGTGCGGACCTCCTTGTCATTTCCGGAGGCTATAAATACAGCCCTCTTGATACTTCATTCAGGACATGAAGAAACCAACACCAACAAAAAAAAACAACACAAGGCAAGGAAATCTGAGAAGAGTGAGCATTAGGGGACATTCTACATAATTGAGAGCAGAATTCTCTCCTTCTCAATCACCCTAAGAAATCAAATACTTTCCTCACAAAATCAAACCCTAGGAAGATAGAAAAGAACCAATATTGGTGAGACCTCCTTTCAAAACCTAAATATTGTTTTAATCTTTCATTTCCAAGTCTTTTAATGTTTTATGAATCATTTTTGTTAAATATACCATTTATAATGTAGTATTTACTTTTTTTGTAGATTGTAGACCCAAACCATCTAAATGATCCTATAAGATTTTCCATGCATAATGTGCTTAATAATGGAGGTCTGATGGTGATAGTGATTTGTTTATATTACATGTATTGTATTTCCATTATTTACTTTCAAATGTATTTTCTTCCTAAGATTATATTTTGATCCTTTTTTCTTTTAAGTTACTATGATATAAGTAACCCTAATCACCAAGGATAAACTCATCACACATGTCAAATATGTGATTTTAGGGATTATGGTTACAATGTTGATTTAACTTCATTTCTTTCACTTTCTTCTTAAAATGTGAAAAAAGTTTAAGTTTAAACCTTCAAGAGATTTCTCATTTTTTTACTTGAGGCAAACAATCTACATTGTTGTTTCTCAAGAAAAGCTTGAAACTACCATTGTTGTACTATCCTAAGGCTTAGAGATGACAACCCTATGACTTGACATTTCCCTCTTTTTTGGATTTTATGTCCAATTTTCTGGACAGTCCAAAAGTTGTCACCTTTCTTTCCCAAGTCTAATCAAAGTAGCATCATTAAATGAGATACAAAAAAAAAAGCTTACTGCATATCATAATCCGTACGGACCTACTTGTAAAGGGACACTAGTCTGTATGGATCAGTTTGCAGCCTATAATATTTGGTCAGTTTTCAGTTTTCTCCATTTTTCAGATTTATTTTAAACCCCCCCCCTTTTATAAAAGTAAACAGTTTTCTCTAAAAACTGCACAGTTTTTCCATTTTCTTTTAAATTACGAGGCCATTAGATTTTGAACACACACACACAAAACTTTCAAAAAGGTTTAGAAAGTCTCATGGACATGAGGAATTTTGGGTGAGCAAAAAAATCTATTCCCGAGGCGTTACATGACCTCCGAACTCAAAATATCACATCAAAAGCCTTTTGTCAATGTTTTGGGCTTACAAAATGGCGTGACGACTCTCTTTTCAACGAAATTCATCCGTCCAAACTTAAAACACTTTTTCACCTCTCCCACTGAGGAGCGAGCCCCGACTCGCTCGGGCATCCACCGGATCGGGTAATTTCACAAAGGCAAAAGCGTGCATAGAAAAAAATTTCAAAAAAAACAAAAGAGGCTAATCATAGGTCCTCAAAATTATCAAATTTTTAATTCTTTTTCTATTTTCCTCTCTTTTTTCTGTGAGAACAACAATCAAGGCACAACGGAATCAAAGAAGCAGCGGCCAATTGTGACTTGTTAAGAAATCATCTCAAGGCTCGTGCCTCACCAACAAACCTTCCACCTGAACCCTTTAGCCAAAGGAACCAAAAATCCGAACCCTTTCACCAAAGGAACCATAAACATTCAAACCCTTACTTAAAGCTAAAACACATTCGAGCTCGAACTGCGATGACTTGACCTCCTTACTTAGAGGGGAACGTACGTAGGCAACCAGTAATGGTCCGATCATAAACACATACAAATCCCATAAACCTGGTCTCATGAATGGCCCGTCCTATACACCCACCTTTTTTTCACACCTAACCAACTTTGATCCTTGATATTGGTCTACTTTCTACTCATGATTAATCAAAACATTTGTTCATATCAAGATTAATTGTTGAATAAACCTGAACATTAATAAAGATTTTAAAGCAATTTTGTGATTATTTTGAATAAAAAAAGTTTTCAGAAGTCTCGAGAAGTCTTCTTTTTCTACAAAATAGGAAAATTGAACTAAAAACTAGTCTGGGACTTCCATACACTTTTAGAAACATTTCTACGTTTATACTCTCTCAAAAGAGTCAAACCCAAATCGAGTTATTTTATGCCTACATAATATGAGGCAATTAAATAACAAAATGGGGATTCATTCCCACCTTTCGAAAAATATGCCCCTACAAGTGCACATTACAAGTCATTCCTTTTTTATTTCTTTTGGTTGGCTTATTGACTAACAATTATAATAATAAACAAATATAAAAGGATAGGTGCCTTATTTTGCTACAAAATGGTTCAACTTTGATTGTGGTTGCGCCGGATACACTTCTAGATCTCCTTGAATTACCAATCCGGCCGAAGGGTTTCACAAATAAATTTGGATGCATAATCACGTTATAGATCGAGAATTTTTTGAAACACTCCTTCCAATTTGGGGCTTCGTTGAAGCACTTCTTCAAACCGGAGCTTCACCAAGTCGGGACTTCGTCAAAACACTTCTTGCCAAGTCATGTCGTCGGACCAGGGCTTTGTGAAGTCACATATATCTCAAGCAAAGGAGCTTGTTCACCTTTGTAGACTGCTTTGGATTTTTTTATGAGGCTTATCAAGAGCAGTATCTGCTATCAGAATTTGAGAATGGAATTATAATCAAATATGGGATATCACCCCACCTACTCATACCTGTCCCAAATAGTTCAAAACACATCCAAATGCATCCCAAAGGCACTTCCATATATATACGCCATTTCTTCACTATACCGTCACACAAAAGTCAACCCAAGGCTCAGGTAACATGAGCAAAGCGTAAATAAATAGAATTAGTCCTAAAGTTATTACAAATAATAGGAAATTATTGCCATGATGACCCGTACTTATTCAAAATCACATAAAAGCATCATCCTAGGAGGAGATCAAATACAAGAGAATTACATCCATTGTTTGTTTTATCTTGTCCTGCTAACATATGCAGGGACACCTATAAATCCGCCTCATAATAACCTTCGTATCCATAATGCTCATCGTCATTACCTCAAACATCACCATCATCAGATCCCAAATATCTATGTCGACAAGAATGGGTAGGCCTATGAGAAAGATCACCTCAAGTGCGTCCGCTATGGCTACGAGAAAAACCAATTGCTTGGGATTCAATTTGCCATCACGTGATATATTTGGAATCAACAACAACACATATGTAACCACCTCAGCTGATCCCTTGGACTTGAATAGCATGCATCGACAAAAATTATGCTTAAATAGCATGCATAGACAAAAAGCGGAATTTAAGCATTACTTATTTTCTTTATATTTGAAAAGTTTCTAAAATTTCAAAATTCTTTAGCATTAATCATGCATTCATGTTCCATAAATGTATGAAAAGCATTCCAGAGCTTCATACTTGTTCAAGACACAATTGTTACATGAAAATAAATCAATCGTCAAGCATTATTACTACATACAAGAGATTATACCTAACCATACAAATGTGCTTCATTAAGGCATCCTTTCACAATCATGGTGTTTCATTCATACATGCATTATCTTGAAAGTTGCACATATATTTGCCTGCCACTACACTCGCAGGTACAAGAATTAAATCGCAAATGATCATCCTCTCTATCGCTACGTTCGAAGATCCTGAAAGATCGCCAACATGTGCCACATATTTGTCCATATTAGGTTAAATGCCACAAAATAGTCTCCGCCCTAAGAATAAGTCTCCATTAGGTTTGACACCACAAAATAGTCTCCATTAGGTTTATACACCACAAAATAGTCTCCATTAGGTTAGATGCCTCAAAATAGTCTCTGTTAGGTTTAGACACCTCGAAATCATCTTTGTTAAGTTTAGACGCCTCCTACACATTCTCAACATTCAAGCCAACAAATCCCTTCTTCCTTTGGATGCCTCCAACAGTTTGATTCAGCACACGACTCATGAGACTTTCAAATTTTGCAAATGATCCTTTTCAACAACTCAATCAAGGATGCCAAAACCCCAAACCTTGACCTTTCGCCCGTCTAACCTTGACCCTCCATGGGTCTAACCTTGACCTTCCATCGGTCTAATCTTTGCAAAGCTGGCGATCAATCGTAAGCCCGATCCAACTCATTTTAAAACTTGGCCATCAACCGTAAGCCTGATTCACTACCAAACGTAGTCGCCTTAACATGAGTTTTTTTCCCCAACAAAAAGATGACCCTAGACGGATACAAGGTCGAGCGAGATGTCAATCCTCAACAAGGAACAAATTCAACAACTGCCACACCTTAAGCAAATTCACATCAAGGTTCAAACGCCTCAATGCTTTTAGGTTTAGACGTTTAGATCAACAATGTCACCCCTTTAGGTTTAGACGCCTAGATCAACAATGTCACCCCTTTAGGTTTAGATTCCTAGGTCAACTGTAATAACCCTAATATTTATGTCATTTACATAGTAATTATTAATTTCTAGATTGATTATTTAGGTTATGTGATTAATTAATTGGGTTTAACTTCCCTAGATGGATTAGGATTAATGGGCTTAGTTATTAAAATTGGGCTACCTAAATTGGGGTTTCCTCATTGGACTTGGACTTGGGCTATTTAGGGTTTAGGTTTAGGAAACCCAAGAGTAATTATATTTCATTAATCCTAGAGCCTCTAGGTATTTTATAACGGATAAAAGTCTCTTGGTATTTTATAACGGATAAAAGTCTCTTGGTATTTTATAACGGATGAAAGGCTCTTGGTATTTTAAAATGGATGAAAGTCTCTTGGTATTTTTTAACGGACGAAAGCTCTTCACTATTTAAACGGCAAAATAGAATTAGGGAGAGAGCCGCATAGAGAGAAACGACAGAGAAAGAGAGCCGAGTAGAGGGAGAGAGAGAGAGCGATGCAGAGACTGAGAAGTGAGAGAGGGAGGCCGGCTAGAGGAGGAAGAAAAAGGAGGAAGAACTCCATTGTTGTGTGTTCGAGGTCCAAACTAAGGTAAGGACATCTCTTCTTGTTTTGATTCATAAGATTGAAAACCCTAGAAACCCTAGGAGTATTTTGGTAAACGAAAGAGTTAAGGGTTAACCTTTAGAGGAGTTAAAAGAGAACCTTTTGTATGATTGTAGATTCGTGCAAGGATCGTTGCAAGGAAAGTGCAAGAAATCGAGGTAAGGGATTATACATCATTTAAGTTAATTGATTTCCGTTCCGTTTCATTTTTAGGCTTCCGCATATTTCTTGGCGATGTTGTAAGTACCCAAATCCGGATCGTCCAAATCCGTCAGAAAGTTAACCGAAATTCGTTAACTGGCCCGCTTCAGGTTAACCGGAACTCGTTAAACTCCCCGTTGCTGTGCCAACGAGACGTCCCGGGACTGCCCCGTGCATCCCGACGTCGAACCGTACTTAGCACGTGACATCTCACGTAAAAGTATGGCTTTCCCTGAAAAACGCATTTTCCGGCACTTTCCGGGGGCATTTCGGACATTTCCCGGACTGTTATTTTAAAAAACGGACAAAACCGGGACCGAGGGACAAAATCCCACATGGCTGGTGACTCAGAGGGGCACGTGGCAGCCATGCCACTGCCCACACATCACCCTTCAATCAATTTCAGAGGGAAAAGACCAAAATGCCCCTGGTTTGCAAGCCAAGTCCGGCCGGACTCACTGTGCAATTTTCCTGAAATTGCCAACAAGTCCCCCAGATTTCCAAAATTCCCAAAACCCCTGAAATTCAGTCCAAGTCCGGCCGGACTCCTACTGCAAGTTTCACCCTATAAATAGAAGTTGCTGTCAAAGGCAAAGAGAAAGGATTTCATACCAAAAAACTCACCACCCCACGGTCCCAACTGGTTTTCACCCTTCCCGAGCTCCCGTTTTGCCTCGATTCGCGTGAAACCTTCGTATTTCGATCAAATACGTACCCTACAACTTCGAAACAACCTTTTGAATCACTTTCCGTGTCCCGTACACACCTTCCGAGCCAAAGGAGTCGACCCTAGCCATAGGTATAACTCCCTCTCTCTGAATCTTCTGTTCCGTCTCGGTTTACGCGCTAGTCGCTATAACCGTTTTGAACGTCGTTATCAAAATGTAGACGTCTCCGTCTAACGGGGTCCGATACGTTTTAGCCCCTCGATCCTCTTCTCTTTCCGTAAGAGAAGTAATCACGGGTTAAAACGGCGTTCCGACCCCGTTCCGTTTACTTTCGTGTCATTTACAATTCCGAGCCATTTGGCCTCGTTGATCGTCATTTACAATTCCGAGCCGTTTGGCCTCGTTGATCGTCATTTACCATTCCGAGCCATTTGGCCTCGTCGATCGTCATTTACGAATCCGGATCGTTTGATTCCGTTGACACCGCTTTAAATACTGTCATTTACAAGTCCGATCCGTTTGGATTGTGATAGTATTTACTTTTCAAAAGTCCGAGTCGCAACCCAATTCGTTGATCCCATATCATTCAATACGCATTTTTCCCGTAAAAATCGTTAACAATGTAATGCCCGGTTCAAAACCGGAGTTCGTCCGTCGAACTCTCTTTCAAAACGCGCGAAATGACGTTCGGCCTCCGAATGCTCATCTTCAAACTCAAAGCCGCCATTTGACACTTAAAATCATTTAATACGCTTTTTCCCGTAAAATCGTTAACAATGACTCGTATGGCTCAAAATCGACGTTTGCCACGCAAACGGTCATTTCAAACTCAAAATCGACGTTTGCCACGCAAACGGTCATTTCAAGCTCAAAATCGACGTTTGCCACGCAAATGCTCATTTCAACTCAAAACCGACGTTTGTCATTCAAACGTACGTCTTTTCAAAAGTCACCTAATCAACGTTTGCCATTCAAACCAAGATTAAGCTTGTCATTCAAGCCCCCATTTCAAAACACATACACACACACACACGATTTCGAGAAAGGTAGAAAGACTCGTCATGCGAGGCGTTTCGGGAGATCTCGTCATACTCTACCCGAAACGTAACTTGACCTCCGAACCTAACAATCTCTGGTACAAAAAAAAAGCTTTTTACTCGTTTTTGCTGCCAATAAAAATGATCCCCTGTTTTCAAAGCTTTTTCCTAAGTTTTTGCTACCAATAAAAACGACACCATTTTCAAAAGCCGTTTCTCAACGTTTGGGCTCAAAATACAAAAACCGCGTGGCGACTCCTCATTCTGCTCCTTCCCGTGAAGCGAGGTCTCAGACACCAACCCCCCGCGAAAGACAACCGCCTTTTCCGCCGCCCCGCGCGCGAAAAAGATCGGGTAATTTCAGATGTACGTTCTTTTGATACATAAAAGCTGACCTCGCGTCAGTATTTGTTTTGACTCCCTCGCTTACCGCTATTTGCTAATCTTTTGTTATTCGTTTGCTAAATCGTTCTTTTGGTTTCGTAAATACAGATTTTTATTGTTATTATGAAAGTTCGTATTCTGTATAAAAATGAGTTTTGATATGATATGATTTTGTTCCATTAATGATCACTAAGTTAGACAACCTGCTTCGGCGGGGTATATTTGATATTTTGGCCTTCGGGCAAACTTAGTTCACCGCATTAAAGCAGTAGTGGTGGGATATTCCGGATACACTGTTTAGGACTCTACGGAGTCAACCATTGTGCCCTTTGTGGGATTTCGAACCCTTTGTGGGTATTAGTGCTCTTTGTGGGCTTTTGTTTCCTTTATGAGATTTTGGTTTGATAAGGTCAATGGACCACTTATGTGATCATGATGTCTGTGAGTGATTTGATTATCTACGGCTGGTATGGGACAGTTGTAGATAATTAGATTACTCGAGTTAGTTTTGTTCAGCTTATCAGCCCTTTGAAATTCCTAAAAATCTGTGAGTGGTTTAGTTAGTTAAGGCTGGTATGGGACAGTCTTAAATAAGTAAACCATTCGGGTCAGTTTGATTCGATTTTGTCATCATTTGAACCTCCAAAATATTTGTCAACTGAGTTTGTGAAACCGTTTATAGTTTGAAAGATATGTGGTTTTGAGATTTGTTAAAATAATGATTTCGAATTTGTACTTTGTTATGTCTTCAATTGTCATTTAGACATTGTATCGTTTGATATTCCTTCAGGTCAACTCCTGCTTAGTAATCGGAGGGGTTGTATATGAACTTACTGGGCATTGTTCGCTCACCCTTTCATCTTCTTTTCTTCCAGATTTCAAATAGAAAGAATGTGAAATGGTTCGGGAGCACTTCATAAGGAGTTCAAGGATCGGTTTAGTTTATTTTCATTTTAGACTCTTTAGTCAGTTATTTCAGTTATTTGAAAGTTTGTAAGACTTTAAAGATTGTGTTGAGCTAGTGGATTGTATTAGCCGTTGAAATTGTTATCGTTATCCACATTTAAGTTATTTCAAATTGTGGTTAGGGTTTAAATTATGGTTTTAGTAGCCGTTAGAGGTTATTTTATTATCAACTAAGTATTATTATTGTTGTGGATATTCGGGGTCGTTACAGTTGGTATCAGAGCTTTGGCTTTAGATCTTTGGGAGTTTAGGATGTGTGAGGATAAGTTTGATTTGAGCGTTAGGTTTGACCTCAGTGTCATTCTTGGAGTGTTTAGTGTAGATTGATATGATAAGATTAGTTGCTTCATCGAATTATGAAAGTTTAGAGGACTAAACTTCTTTTAAGGGGGTAAGAATGTAATAACCCTAATATTTATGTCATTTACTTAGTAATTATTAATTTCTAGATTGATTATTTAGGTTATGTGATTAATTAATTGGATTTAACTTCCCTAGATGGATTAGGATTAATGGGCTTAGTTATTAAAATTGGGCTACCTAAATTGGGGTTTCCTCATTGGACTTGGACTTGGGCTATTTTGGGTTTAGGTTTAGGAAACCCAAGAGTAATTATATTTCATTAATCCTAGAGTCTCTTGGTATTTTATAACGGATAAAAGTCTCTTGGTATTTTTTAATGGATAAAAGTCTCTTGGTATTTTATTGCGGATAAAAGGCTCTTGGTATTTTAAAACGGATGAAAGTCTCTTGGTATTTTTAACGGACGAAAGCTCTTCACTATTTAAACGGCAAAAGAGAATTAGGGAGAGAGCCGCATAGAGAGAAACGACAGAGAAAGAGAGCCGAGTAGAGGGAGAGAGAGAGAGCGATGCAGAGACTGAGAAGTGAGAGAGGGAGGCCGGCTAGAGGAGGAAGAAGAAGGAGGTAGAACTCCATTGTTGTGTGTTCGAGGTCCAAACTAAGGTAAGGTCATCTCTTCTTGTTTTGATTCATAAGATTGAAAACCCTAGAAACCCTAGGAGTATTTTGGTAAACGAAAGAGTTAAGGGTTAACCTTTAGAGGAGTTAAAAGAGAACCTTTTGTATGATTGTAGATTCGTCCAAGGATCGTTGCAAGGAAAGTGCAAGAAATCGAGGTAAGGGATTATACAACATTTAAGTTAATTGATTTCCGTTCCGTTTCAATTTTAGGCTTCCGCATATTTCATGGCAATGCACGTTCCTTTTATACGTAAAAGCTGACCTCGCGTCAGTATTTGTTTTGACTCCCTCGCTTACCGTTATTTGCTAATCTTTTGTTATTCGTTTGCTAAATCGTTCTTTTGGTTTCGTAAATACAGATTATTATTGTTATTGTGAAAGTTTGTATTCTGTATAAAAAATGAGTTTTGAAATGATATGATTTTGTTCCATTAATGATCACTAAGTTAGACAACCTGCTTCGGCGGGGTATATTTGATATTTTGGCCTTCGGGCAAACTTAGTTCACCGCTTCAAAGTAGTAGTGGTGGGGTGTTCCGGATACACTGTTTAGGACTCTACGGAGTCAACCTTTGTTCCCTTTGTGGGATTTCGAACCCTTTGTGGGTATTAGTGCTCTTTGTGGGCTTTTGTTCCCTTTATGGGATTTTGGTTTGATAAGGTCAGTGGACCACTTATGTGATCATGATGTTTGTGAGTGATTTGATTATCTACGGCTGGTATGGGACAGTTGTAGATAATTAGATTACTCGAGTTAGTTTTGTTCAGCTTATCAGTCCTTTGAAATTCCTAAAAATCTGTGAGTGGTTTAGTTAGTTAAGGCTGGTATGGGACAGTCTTAAATAAGTAAACCATTCGGGTCAGTTTGATTCGATTTTGTCATCATTTGAACCTCCAAAATATTTGTCAACTCAGTTTGTGAAATCGTTTATATTTTGAAAGATATGTGGTTTTGAGATTTGTTAAAATAATGATTTCGAATTTGTACTTCCTTATGTCTTCGATTGTGATTTAGACTTTGTATCGTTTGATATTCCTTCAGGTCAACTCCTCCTTAGTAACCGGAGGGGTTGTATATGAACTTACTGGGCATTGTTTGCTAACCCTTTCATCTTTTTTTCTTCCAGATTTCATATAGAAAGAATGTGAAATGGTTCGGGAGCACTTCATAAGGAGTTCAAGGATTGATTTAGTTTATTTTCATTTTAGACTCTTTAGTCAGTTATTTCAGTTATTTGAAAGTTTTAAGACTTTAAAGATTGTGTTGAGCTAGTGAATTGTACTAGCCGTTGAAATTGTTATCGTTATCCACATTTAAGTTATTTCAAATTGTGGTTATTGTTTAAATTATGGTTTTAGTAGCCGTTGGAGGTTATTTTATTATCAACTAAGTATTATTATTGTTGTGGAAATTCGGGGTCGTTACAGTTGGTATCAGAGCTTTGGCTTTAGATCTTTGGGAGTTTAGGATGTGTGAGGATAAGTTTGATTTGAGCATTAGGTTTGACCTCAGTGTAATTCTCGGAGTGTTTAGTGTAGATTGATATGATAAGATTAGTTGCTTCATCGAATTATGAAAGTTTAGAGGACCAAACTTCTTTTAAGGGGGTAAGAATGTAATAACCCTAATATTTATGTCATTTACTTAGTAATTATTAATTTCTAGATTGATTATTTAGGTTATGTGATTAATTAATTGGATTTAACTTCCCTAGATGGATTAGGATTAATGGGCTTAGTTATTAAAATTGGGCTACCTAAATTTGGGTTTCCTCATTGGACTTGGACTTGGGCTATTTTGGGTTTAGGTTTAGGAAACCCAAGATTAATTATATTTCATTAATCCTAGAGTCTCTTGGTATTTTATAACGGATAAAAGTCTCTTGGTATTTTATAACGGATAAAAGTCTCATGGTATTTTGTAGCGGATGAAAGGCTCTTGGTATTTTAAAACGGATGAAAGTCTCTTGGTATTTTTTAACGGACGAAAGCTCTTCACTATTTAAATGGCAAAAGAGAATTAGGGAGAGAGCCACATAGAGAGAAACGACAGAGAAAGAGAGCCGAGTAGAGGGAGAGAGAGAGAGCGATGCAGAGACTGTGAAGTGAGAGAGGGAGGCCGACTAGAGGAGGGAGAAGAAGGAGGAAGAACTCCAATGTTGTGTGTTCGAGGTCCAAACTAAGGTAAGGTCATCTCTTCTTGTTTTGATTCATAAGATTGAAAACCCTAGAAACCCTAGGAGTATTTTGGTAAATGAAAGAGTTAAGGGTTAACCTTTAGAGGAGTTAAAAGAGAACCTTTTGTATGATTGTAGATTCGTGCAAGGATCATTGCAAGGAAAGTGCAAGAAATCGAGGTAAGGGATTATACATCATTTAAGTTAATTGATTTCCGTTCCGTTTCATTTTTAGGCTTCCGCATATTTCTTGGCGATGTACGTTCCTTTGATACGTAAAAGCTGACCTCGCGTCAGTATTTGTTTTGACTCCCTCGCTTACCGTTATTTGCTAATCTTTTGTTATTCGTTTGCTAAATCGTTCTTTTGGTTTCGTAAATACAGATTTTTATAGTTATTGTGAAAGTTCGTATTCTGTATAAAAAATGAGTTTTGATATGATATGATTTTGTTCCATTAATGATCACTAAGTTAGACAACCTGCTTCGGGAGGGTATATTTGATATTTTGGCCTTCGGGCAAACTTAGTTCACCGCTTCAAAGTAGTAGTGGTGGGGTGTCCGGATGCACTGTTTAGGACTCTACGGAGTCAACCTTTGTGCCCTTTGTGGGATTTCGAACCCTTTGTGGGTATTAGTGCTCTTTGTGGGCTTTTGTTCCCTTTATGGGATTTTGGTTTGATAAGGTCAGTGGACCACTTATGTGATCATGATGTCTGTGAGTGATTTGATTATCTACGGCTGGTATGGGACAGTTGTAGATAATTAGATTACTCGAGTTAGTTTTGTTCAGCTTATCAGTCCTTTGAAATTCCTAAAAATCTGTGAGTGGTTTAGTTAGTTAAGGCTGGTATGGGACAGTCTTAAATAAGTAAACCATTCGGGTCAGTTTGATTCGATTTTGTCATCATTTGAACCTCCAAAATATTTGTCAACTCAGTTTGTGAAACCGTTTATATTTTGAAAGATATGTGGTTTTGAGATTTGTTAAAATAATGATTTTGAATTTGTACTTCGTTATGTCTTCGATTGTGATTTAGACTTTGTATCGTTTGATATTCCTTCAGGTCAACTCCTCCTTAGTAACCGGAGGGGTTGTATATGAACTTACTGGGCATTGTTCGCTCACCCTTTCATCTTCTTTTCTTCCAGATTTCATATAGAAAGAATGTGAAACGGTTCGGGAGCACTTCATAAGGAGTTCAAGGATCGGTTTAGTTTATTTTCATTTTAGACTATTTAGTTAGTTATTTCAGTTATTTGAAAGTTTGTAAGACTTTAAAGATTGTATTGAGCTAGTGGATTATACTAGCCATTGAAATTGTTATCGTTATCCACATTTAAGTTATTTCAAATTGTGGTTAGTGTTTAAATTATGGTTTTAGTAGCCGTTGGAGGTTATTTTATTATCAACTAAGTATTATTATTGTTGTGGAAATTCGGGGTCGTTACAGTTGGTATCAGAGCTTTGGCTTTAGATCTTTGGGAGTTTAGGATGTGTGAGGATAAGTTTGATTTGAGCGTTAGGTTTGACCTCAGTGTCATTCTTGGAGTGTTTAGTGTAGATTGATATGATAAGATTAGTTGCTTCATCGAATTATGAAAGTTTAGAGGACTAAACTTCTTTTAAGGGGGTAAGAATGTAATAACCCTAATATTTATGTCATTTACTTAGTAATTATTAATTTCTAGATTGATTATTTAGGTTATGTGATTAATTAATTGGATTTAACTTCCCTAGATGGATTAGGATTAATGGGCTTAGTTATTAAAATTGGGCTACCTAAATTGGGGTTTCCTCATTGGACTTGGACTTGGGCTATTTTGGGTTTAGGTTTAGGAAACCCAAGAGTAATTATATTTCATTAATCCTAGAGTCTCTTGGTATTTTATAACGGATAAAAGTCTCTTGGTATTTTATAACGGATAAAAGTCTCTTGGTATTTTATAACGGATGAAAGGCTCTTGGTATTTTAAAACGGATGAAAGTCTATTGGTATTTTTTAACGGACGAAAGCTCTTCACTATTTAAACGGCAAAAGAGAATTAGGGAGAGAGCCGCATAGAGAGAAACGACAGAGAAAGAGAGCCGAGTAGAGGGAGAGAGAGAGAGAGAGCGATGCAGAGACTGAGAAGTGAGAGAGGGAGGCCGGCTAGAGGAGGAAGAAGAAGGAGGAAGAACTCCATTGTTGTGTGTTCGAGGTCCAAACTAAGGTAAGGTCATCTCTTCTTGTTTTGATTCATAAGATTGAAAACCCTAGAAACCCTAGGAGTATTTTGGTAAACGAAAGAGTTAAGGGTTAACCTTTAGAGGAGTTAAAAGAGAACCTTTTGTATGATTGTAGATTCGTGCAAGGATCGTTGCAAGGAAAGTGCAAGAAATCGAGGTAAGGGATTATACATCATTTAAGTTAATTGATTTCCGTTCCGTTTCATTTTTAGGCTTCCGCATATTTCTTGGCGATGTACGTTCCTTTGATACGTAAAAGCTGACCTCGCGTCAGTATTTGTTTTGACTCCCTCGCTTACCGTTATTTGCTAATCTTTTGTTATTCGTTTGCTAAATCGTTCTTTTGGTTTCGTAAATACAGATTTTTATTGTTATTGTGAAAGTTCGTATTCTGTATAAAAAATGAGTTTTGATATGATATGATTTTGTTCCATTAATGATCACTAAGTTAGACAACCTGCTTCGGGGGGTATATTTGATATTTTGGCCTTCGGGCAAACTTAGTTCACCGCTTCAAAGTAGTAGTGGTGGGGTGTTCCGGATACACTGTTTAGGACTCTACGGAGTCAACCTTTGTGCCCTTTGTGGGATTTCGAACCCTTTGTGGGTATTAGTGCTCTTTGTGGGCTTTTGTTCCCTTTATGGGATTTTGGTTTGATAAGGTCAGTGGACCACTTATGTGATCATGATAACAGTGAGTGATTTGATTATCTACGGCTGGTATGGGACAATTGTAGATAATTAGATTACTCGAGTTAGCTTTGTTCAGTTTATCAGTCCTTTGAAATTCCTAAAAATCTGTGAGTGGTTTAGTTAGTTAAGGCTGGTATGGGACAATCTTAAATAAGTAAACCATTCGGGTCAGTTTGATTCGATTTTGTCATCATTTGAACCTCCAAAATATTTGTCAACTCAGTTTGTGAAACCGTTTATATTTTGAAAGATATGTGGTTTTGAGATTTGTTAAAATAATGATTTCGAATTTGTACTTCGTTATGTCTTCGATTGTGATTTAGACTTTGTATCGTTTTATATTCCTTCAGGTCAACTCCTCCTTAGTAACCGGAGGGGTTGTATATGAACTTACTGGGCATTGTTCGCTCACCCTTTCATCTTCTTTTCTTCCAGATTTCATATAGAAAGAATGTGAAACGGTTCGGGAGCACTTCATAAGGAGTTCAAGGATCGGTTTAGTTTATTTTCATTTTAGACTCTTTAGTCAGTTATTTCAGTTATTTGAAAGTTTGTAAGACTTTAAAGATTGTGTTGAGCTAGTGGATTGTACTAGCCGTTGAAATTGTTATCGTTATCCACATTTAAGTTATTTCAAATTGTGGTTAGTGTTTAAATTATGGTTTTAGTAGCCGTTGGAGGTTATTTTATTATCAACTAAGTATTATTATTGTTGTGGAAATTCGGGGTCGTTACAGTTGGTATCAGAGCTTTGGCTTTAGATCTTTGGGAGTTTAGGATGTGTGAGGATAAGTTTGATTTGAGCGTTAGGTTTGACCTCAGTGTCATTCTTGGAGTGTTTAGTGTAGATTGATATGATAAGATTAGTTGCTTCATCGAATTATGAAAGTTTAGAGGACTAAACTTCTTTTAAGGGGGTAAGAATGTAATAACCCTAATATTTATGTCATTTACTTAGTAATTATTAATTTCTAGATTGATTATTTAGGTTATGTGATTAATTGATTGGGTTTAACTTCCCTGGATGGATTAGGATTAATGGGCTTAGTTATTAAAATTGGGCTTCCTAAATTGGGGTTTCCTCATTGGACTTGGACTTGGGCTATTTTGGGTTTAGGTTTAGGAAACCCAAGAGTAATTATATTTCATTAATCCTAGAGTCACTTGGTATTTTATAACGGATAAAAGTCTCTTGGTATTTTATAACGGATAAAAGTCTCTTGGTATTTTGTAACGGATGAAAGGCTCTTGGTATTTTAAAACGGATGAAAGTCTCTTGGTATTTTTTAACGGACGAAAGCTCTTCACTATTTAAACGGAAAAAGAGAATTAGGGAGAGAGCCGCATAGAGAGAAACGACAGAGAAAGAGAGCCGAGTAGAGGGAGAGAGAGAGAGCGATGCAGAGACTGAGAAGTGAGAGAGGGAGGCCGGCTAGAGGAGGAAGAAGAAGGAGGAAGAACTCCATTGTTGTGTGTTCGAGGTCCAAACTAAGGTAAGGTCATCTCTTCTTGTTTTGATTCATAAGATTGAAAACCCTAGAAACCCTAGGAGTATTTTGGTAAACGAAAGAGTTAAGGGTTAACCTTTAGAGGAGTTAAAAGAGAACCTTTTGTATGATTGTAGATTCGTGCAAGGATCGTTGCAAGGAAAGTGCAAGAAATCGAGGTAAGGGATTATACATCATTTAAGTTAATTGATTTCCGTTCCGTTTCATTTTTAGGCTTCCGCATATTTCTTGGCGATGTACGTTCCTTTGATACGTAAAAGCTGACCTCGCGTCAGTATTTGTTTTGACTCCCTCGCTTACCGTTATTTGCTAATCTTTTGTTATTCGTTTGCTAAATCGTTCTTTTGGTTTCGTAAATACAGATTTTTATTGTTATTGTGAAAGTTCGTATTCTGTATAAAAAATGAGTTTTGATATGATATGATTTTGTTCCATTAATGATCACTAAGTTAGACAACCTGCTTCGGCGGGGTATATTTGATATTTTGGCCTTCGGGCAAACTTAGTTCACCGCTTCAAAGTAGTAGTGGTGGGGTGTTTCGGATACACTGTTTAGGACTCTACGGAGTCAACCTTTGTGCCCTTTGTGGGATTTCGAACCCTTTGTGGGTATTAGTGCTCTTTGTGGGCTTTTGTTCCCTTTATGGGATTTTGGTTTGATAAGGTCAGTGGACCACTTATGTGATCATGATGTCTGTGAGTGATTTGATTATCTACGGCTGGTATGGGACAGTTGTAGATAATTAGATTACTCGAGTTAGTTTTGTTCAGCTTATCAGTCCTTTGAAATTCCTAAAAATCTGTGAGTGGTTTAGTTAGTTAAGGCTGGTATGGGACAGTCTTAAATAAGTAAACCATTCGGGTCAGTTTGATTCGATTTTGTCATCATTTGAACCTCCAAAATATTTGTCAACTCAGTTTGTGAAACCGTTTATATTTTGAAAGATATGTGGTTTTGAGATTTGTTAAAATAATGGTTTCGAATTTGTACTTCGTTATGTCTTCGATTGTGATTTAGACTTTGTATCGTTTGATATTCCTTCATGTCAACTCCTCCTTAGTAACCGGAGGGGTTGTATATGAACTTACTGGGCATTGTTCGCTCACCCTTTCATCTTCTTTTCTTCCAGATTTCATATAGAAAGAATGTGAAACGGTTCGGGAGCACTTCATAAGGAGTTCAAGGATCGGTTTAGTTTATTTTCATTTTAGACTCTTTAGTCAGTTATTTCAGTTATTTGAAAGTTTGTAAGACTTTAAAGATTGTGTTGAGCTAGTGGATTGTACTAGCCGTTGAAATTGTTATCGTTATCCACATTTAAGTTATTTCAAATTGTGGTTAGTGTTTAAATTATGGTTTTAGTAGCCGTTGGAGGTTATTTTATTATCAACTAAGTATTATTATTGTTGTGGAAATTCGGGGTCGTTACAGTTGGTATCAGAGCTTTGGCTTTAGATCTTTGGGAGTTTAGGATGTGTGAGGATAAGTTTGATTTGAGCGTTAGGTTTGACCTCAGTGTCATTCTTGGAGTGTTTAGTGTAGATTGATATGATAAGATTAGTTGCTTCATCGAATTATGAAAGTTTAGAGGACTAAACTTCTTTTAAGGGGTAAGAATGTAATAACCCTAATATTTATGTCATTTACTTAGTAATTATTAATTTCTAGATTGATTATTTAGGTTATGTGATTAATTGATTGAGTTTAACTTCCCTGGATGGATTAGGATTAATGGGCATAGTTATTAAAATTGGGCTACCTAAATTGGGGTTTCCTCAATGGACTTGGACTTGGGCTATTTTGGGTATAGGTTTAGGAAATCCAAGAGTAATTATATTTCATTAATCCTAGAGTCTCTTGGTATTTTTTAACGGATAAAAGTCTCTTGGTATTTTATAACGGATAAAAGTCTCTTGGTATTTTGTAACGGATGAAAGGCTCTTGGTATTTTAAAACGGATGAAAGTCTCTTGATATTTTTTAACGGACGAAAACTCTTCACTATTTAAACGGCAAAAGAGAATTAGGGAGAGAGCCGCATAGAGAGAAACGACAGAGAAAGAGAGCCGAGTAGAGGGAGAGAGAGAGAGGGATGCAGAGACTGAGAAGTGAGAGAGGGAGGCCGGCTAGAGGAGGAAGAAGAAGGAGGAAGAACTCCATTGTTGTGTGTTCGAGGTCCAAACTAAGGTAAGGTCATCTCTTCTTGTTTTGATTCATAAGATTGAAAATCCTAGAAACCCTAGGTGTATTTTGGTAAACGAAAGAGTTAAGAGTTAACCTTTAGAGGAGTTAAAAGAGAACCTTTTGTATGATTGTAGATTCGTGCAAGGATCGTTGCAAGGAAAGTGCAAGAAATCGAGGTAAGGGATTATACATCATTTAAGTCAATTGATTTTCGTTCCGTTTCATTTTTAGGCTTCCGCATATTTCTTGGCGATGTACGTTCCTTTGATACGTAAAAGCTGACCTCGCGTCAGTATTTGTTTTGACTCCCTCGCTTACCGTTATTTGCTAATCTTTTGTTATTCGTTTGCTAAATCGTTCTTTTGGTTTCGTAAATACAGATTTTTATTGTTATTGTGAAAGTTCGTATTCTGTATAAAAAATGAGTTTTGATATGATATGATTTTGTTCCATTAATGATCACTAAGTTAGACAACCTGCTTCGGCGGGGTATATTTGATATTTTGGCCTTCGGGCAAACTTAGTTCACCGCTTCAAAGTAGTAGTGGTGGGGTGTTCCGGATACACTGTTTAGGACTCTACGGAGTCAACCTTTGTGCCCTTTGTGGGTATTAGTGCTCTTTGTGAGCTTTTGTTCCCTTTATGGGTTTTTGGTTTGATAAGGTCAGTGGACCACTTATGTGATCATGATGTCTGTGAGTGATTTGATTATCTACGGCTGGTATGGGGCAGTTGTAGATAATTAGATTACTCGAGTTAGTTTTATTCAGCTTATCAATCCTTTGAAATTCCTAAAAATCTGTGAGTGATTTAGTTAGTTAAAGCTGGTATGGGACAGTCTTAAATAAGTAAACCATTCGGGTCAGTTTGATTCGATTTTGTCATCATTTGAACCTCCAAAATATTTGTCAACTCAGTTTGTGAAACCGTTTATATTTTGAAAGATATGTGGTTTTGAGATTTGTTAAAATAATGATTTCGAATTTGTACTTCGTTATGTCTTCGATTGTGATTTAGACTTTGTATCGTTTGATATTCCTTCAGGTCAACTCCTCCTTAGTAATCAGAGGGGTTGTATATGAACTTACTGGGCATTGTTCGCTCACCCTTTCATCTTCTTTTCTTCCAGATTTCATATAGAAAGAATGTGAAACGGTTCAGGAGCACTTCATAAGGAGTTCAAGGATCGGTTTAGTTTATTTTCATTTTAGACTCTTTAGTCAGTTATTTCAGTTATTTGAAAGTTTGTAAGACTTTAAAGATTGTGTTGAGCTAGTGGATTGTACTAGCCGTTGAAATTGTTATCGTTATCCACATTTAAGTTATTTCAAATTGTGGTTAGTGTTTAAATTATGGTTTTAGTAGACGTTGGAGGTTATTTTATTATCAACTAAGTATTATTATTGTTGTGGAAATTCGGGGTCGTTACAGTTGGTATCAGAGCTTTGGCTTTAGATCCTTGGGAGTTTAGGATGTGTGAGGATAAGTTTGATTTGAGCGTTAGGTTTGACCTCAGTGTCATTCTTGGAGTGTTTAGTGTAGATTGATATGATAAGATTAGTTGCTTCATCGAATTATGAAAGTTTAGAGGACTAAACTTCTTTTAAGGGGTAAGAATGTAATAACCCTAATATTTATGTCATTTACTTAGTAATTATTAATTTCTAGATTGATTATTTAGGTTATGTGATTAATTGATTGAGTTTAACTTCCCTGGATGGATTAGGATTAATGGGCTTAGTTATTAAAATTGGGCTACCTAAATTGGGGTTTCCTCATTGGACTTGGGCTATTTTGGGTTTAGGTTTAGGAAACTGTGAATGTGTGCCCAAATTTTGTGTTTGTTGGATTCACGCGAGTTTGAATACATCCGGTTTAATTTGAAAAACGGAGTCGCCACGGCATTTTGATTACCTCAAAACTTTGAAAAAAAGGTTTTATCGGTTCGGAGGTTAAGTTACCCCTTGGGAAGAACGGATCGTCGTTCACCCAAGGTGCCTTGCCGGAGCAAGTCTCCCAAGATCCCATTAATCGTGCTTGCTTGCGTGCTTTCTTGTGTGCATGTGTTTGAAAATAAGGAGGGAATGTCCCAAGTCGTCTTTCGGACGTACAAACCATTTATTGGTTGTCGCTCGGGATTTTTTGGATTTTATGTATTCGGGATTATGATCCCGTCCTCATCTTGGACTTGTGATCATCGCTTTTTTGGACCTTGGGACTTGCGTGATCGAGAGAATGACTCTCTTTATAGTCAAAGATGAGGTTCTTTAGAAAAGGAGGGTCCTTAGCCCATCAATCCTACACTTTAAGATGGTCGAGCTCATATAGATGCTTCATACTCATCTTAAGTGATAATCGGAGATATAGGGTTCAAAGGTGTTCCTTTCTAAAGAGATTATGAAACCTTTATAGAAGGAACAATGTAAAGATAGGATCTTTTACATTGGTCCGTTCCGAGGTTACTAATGGGGGAATGGGGGAGTGCATGTAAAAAATGACATTTTTAATGAAAAGATGACATTTTTGGGTTGCAAAGGATGCATTTGGTTTAAAGAAATGATCTTTATTGCAAATGATGCATAAAGATATGATTTTTATGCAAATGATGCATTTTTATGAAGAAATTGGAATTCAATATGCAAAAGATGCATAAAGATTGCATTTTGAAAAGCATAGGATGCTAGTTTATGGTAAAGACATGATCTTTAAAGCAAATGATGCTTGGAAAAGGGATTTTGAATGCAAAGGATGCATTTTTATTGAAAAAGATTGGATTTTTATATTCAAAGGATGCATGAAGATGACATTTTTATTGGAAAATGGGGGTTTTAGGTGCAAAGGATGCACCTTTATGGGGAAAGACTACATTTTTATGACAAATGATGTCTAATGCATGCAAAAGGGGAAGGGGGAATATAAATATATGATCTTTAATCTACCAAGTCCCAAGCAATATAAAGGCAATGCAATGAGCAATTTATAAAGCAATTTGGATGCAAGGTTAGGGCGTGCGAGGTTACCAATGGCTTCCTTCTTCTTTGGATGGAGCTAGGAGGAGAGGTTGATCTTGGATCTTCAAGGAGGAGGGAGGTAGCTTCTTGGCCTTCTTCTTCACCTTCTTGAACTTCCGGCAGCCCTTGAGAGTATTCTTCCCGTATTATGTGTGTGGGTGTGTTTTTGTCATATATTGTGTGTTGAAATGGGTAGAGGAGGCCTCAATTTATAGGTAATCTGGAGAGAGCGAATGAAGCCGTGCGGCCAGAGGTCGCGAGCTAATGCAGCCGTGCGGCATTATCCACAATGACTCAGCACTTCTAGAACCATGCAAGGTGGCAAATTCTAGAAGGCTCCTCCTAATTAAGAAAAACGTGTTTCTTAATTAGGAAGGATTCCCTTCAGCCCTTAATTAATTAAAAACAGTTCCGGAATGTTTCCGGAACACTAGGAAGGTCTGGGGAATTACCGGGAAACTTACCGAAATTGCCGGGAAATTTAACCGGAAGGCATGAGCCAGATTTGGGTACTTACAGAAACCCAAGAGTAATTATATTTCATTAATCCTAGAGTCTCTTGGTATTTTATAACGGATAAAAGTCTCTTGGTATTTTATAAGGGATAAAAGTCTCTTGGTATTTTGTAACGGATGAAAGGCTCTTGGTATTTTAAAATGGATGAAAGTCTCTTGGTATTTTTTAACGGACGAAAGCTCTTATTTATTTAAACGGCAAAAGAGAAATAGGGAGAGAGCCGCATAGAGAGAAACGACAGAGAAAGAGAGCCGAGTAGAGGGAGAGAGAGAGAGCGATGCAGAGACTGAGAAGTGAGAGAGGGAGGCCGGCTAGAGGAGGAAGAAGAAGGAGGAAGAACTCCATTGTTGTGTGTTCGAGGTCCAAACTAAGGTAAGGTCATCTCTTCTTGTTTTGATTCATAAGATTGAAAACCCTAGAAACCCTAGGAGTATTTTGGTAAACGAAAGAGTTAAGGGTTAACCTTTAGAGGAGTTAAAAGAGAACCTTTTCTATGATTGTAGATTCGTGCAAGGATCGTTGCAAGGAAAGTGCAAGAAATCGAGGTAAGGGATTATAAATCATTTAAGTTAATTCATTTTAGTTCCGTTTCATTTTTAGGCTTCCGCATATTTCTTGGCGATGTACGTTCCTTTGATACGTAAAAGCTGACCTCGCGTCAGTATTTGTTTTGACTCCCTCGCTTACCGTTATTTGCTAATCTTTTGTTATTCGTTTGCTAAATCATTCTTTTGGTTTCGTAAATACAGAGTTTTATTGTTATTGTGAAAGTTCGTATTCTGTATAAAAAATGAGTTTTGATATGATATGATTTTGTTCCATTAATGATCACTAAGTTAGACAACCTGCTTCGGCGGGGTATATTTGATATTTTGGCCTTCAGGCAAACTTAGTTCACAGCTTCAAAGTAGTAGTGGTGGGGTGTTCCGGATACACTGTTTAGGACTCTACGGAGTCAACCTTTGTGCCCTTTGTGGGATTTCGAACCCTTTGTGGGTATTAGTGCTCTTTGTGGGTTTTTGTTCCCTTTATGGGTTTTTGGTTTGATAAGGTCAGTGGACCACTTATGTGATCATGATGTCTGTGAGTGATTTGATTATCTACGGCTGGTATGGGACAGTTGTAGATAATTAGATTACTCGAGTTAGTTTTATTCAGCTTATCAGTCCTTTGAAATTCTTAAAAATCTGTGAGTGGTTTAGTTAGTTAAGGCTGGTATGGGACAGTCTTAAATAAGTAAACCATTCGGGTCAATTTGATTCGATTTTGTCATCATTTGAACCTCCAAAATATTTGTCAACTCAGTTTGTGAAACCGTTTATATTTTGAAAGATATGTGGTTTTGAGATTTGTTAAAATAATGATTTCGAATTTGTACTTCGTTATGTCTTCGATTGTGATTTAAACTTTGTATCGTTTGATATTCCTTCAGGTCAACTCCTCCTTAGTAACCGGAGGGGTTGTATATGAACTTACTGGGCATTGTTCGCTCACCCTTTCATCTTCTTTTCTTCCAGATTTCATATAGAAAGAATGTGAAACGGTTCGGGAGCACTTCATAAGGAGTTCAAGGATCGGTTTAGTTTATTTTCGTTTTAGACTCTTTAGTAAGTTATTTCAGTTATTTGAAAGTTTGTAAGACTTTAAAGATTTCGTTGAGCTAGTGGATTGTACTAGCCGTTGAAATTGTTATCGTTATCCACATTTAAGTTATTTCAAATTGTGGTTAGTGTTTAAATTATGGTTTTAGTAGCCGTTGGAGGTTATTTTATTATCAACTAAGTATTATTATTGTTGTGGAAATTCGGGATCGTTACATCAACAATGTCTCCCCTCTAGGTTTAGGCACCTAGATCAAAAATATCTTCCAATCCAAAATCATTTTGGTCGAGATGCCTTCAAAATGTCCTCATTTGGTCGATACAGCCTCTCGTGTCCAAATTGGGTCGAGACAACCTCCAGTGTTCAAATTAGGTCGAGACAACCTCTAGTATCCAAATTATGGTGACAGTCTCTAGTGTCCAAATTAGGTCGAGACACCCTTCAATGTCTACATTTGGTCGGTACAGCCTTCAATGTCTACATTTGGTCGAGACAACCTTCAGTGTCTACATTTGGTCAGGCTAACCTTCATTGTTTACATTTGGTCGGAATAACCTTCAGTGTCTACATTTGGTTGGGACAGGCTTCAATGTTTACATTTGGTCGGGACAGCCTTATGAGTATCCCGATCCGAACCCATGATTTGGATCCACTTTAATTAAAATTTGGGCTTATATAATATTTAGTCCAAAACCCCCAGCAGCCCATCAGTCCATTGGGCCAGCCAAGCTTTCGGCCCAATATGGCCAAAAGGAGTACGCTGTCATCCGACATAGAAGTCACTAAGGCGGTTTAACTGCCCTTGTCGTGCGACATAAGACTCCCCATCAGCCTGCCTATAAATACAAGGCATGGCTGATCATTTTAGGGGGACTGGAGAGTGAATATTGGGGAGGATACCAGGAATATAAGGGAAACTCTATCCAAATAGAGTCCCCCTCTCTCTCTCTCATACACACACTCACCTCCCTCCTCACACACACACACACACTTCAAGGCCAAGACCTAAAAAAGCTTCCTTTGTTGGTGTGTAGAAGGGGTAGACACCATACTATTGGTGATCTCACTTTGTGGACTACAATAGGTAGACCCTAAACCCTTCTCCCTCTTTAAATAAAGTCTTTAATACATTTATAATATATTGCATGCTTACTTGCTTTAATATTATGTAAAAATCGGGATTTTTGCATGATAAAGGTGGTGGAGAAGTAAATCTTCAATATTCACTTCTCCCCACCTCAGATCTGGACATTTGGTCATCATAGGATCAATAAAGGTTCAATCTTTACGCATTTGCATCGAGTTAGGAGGAGATGACTACTTCAAAGTGGCCAAAAATATGTGATTCATCACATTTGGTCACTAAAGCCATGTGATCCTCCCATAATACTCCTATATTATTGTTATATTACTGTTTACAGTAGTTAAATATGCTTGGTTTGCCTTGGGGAACAAAGGGGAAACAAACGGGCGAAGGGCACAGAAATGGCCTATCTATGTCGGGCGACACAGGACTCCATGGAGATCCTGTGTCATACGACATAGAGATCCCAGAAGGCTGTAAAGCCATTCTTGGACTTCAGATCTGTCCAGTTTATTCCCTTTGCCACTCAGAGCTTTCCTAAGCATTCTCGTGGCTCATAAGCCACTATTTGAGTGACTATGATCTGTTTGGGTGCGATTTATTGGAGGCGGATCGTCATATGACATGGATAACTTCGGATGTTCCACGTCACATGACATCCGTATCATTCAAAGTCTATCGTGACTTTGCTCACTCCTGTCAACCCCAAACTGATTTTAGACCTTCAAATAGTGTCTTGAATGAGTTAAATAAAAACGTCATTCCAGTTCCAGAAATAGCTTGGTCGTTGTAAAAGACAATCTGACCAAGAGGTATCATGTCGTGCGACACCCTCTTCCTAGGAGGTCCTGTGTCGGACGACATCCAACTCTACAGGCGGATTGTCTTACCTTCTGCCTTATTTTGATAATCATAATATGTAAAAAAGGGTGTGGCCCCCTGTCATGGCTCACAAGTTGTACTCAGCTTTCATATTATCAATGAAAATGTCAAATTTGCATGTTTTACACATCGACACATATTGCACACACAACTTTGAATGTCCAAAATTGTCCAATGTTGATTGAAAGTCTCGAAAGAGGCGTGTTGGGTGAACTCTCTAGTTCTTCCCAAACACGTAACCAGACTCCCGGACTCAAAATTTCTCAAAATAGGTTTTTCAATGTTTTCCTCTAAAAACGGCGTGGCGACTCCCAAAACCGAAATTTTCAAAACTCATCGTATCATTTTCAACACATAAAAAAACTCTTTCAAAAAAAAGGGAGAAAATGATATTTTTGATATCCTCTTTTTCGGGCGAGCGTTCATTCAGTGGCGACTCCGCTGGGGACATTGAAAAACTTTTTGTTCTAAAAAATGAAGACGATACTCGGTATATAGGTGGAAACCACTAACCTTCCTGTATCGCTCCCTAACCCGGGGCTTGGGATAAATGGTGGTCTAACAATCGCAGGTACCAGTATCATTCTTCTATTTTCTGGAAAAAAAAAGAGAGAAAACTTTTTCTTAAGAGAGTCTAACTTTCTTCAAATCAACTTGGACAATTTCGACATTCACCTTGTGTGTACATTTGTGTCATTTTGTGTGCTCAAATGCACTTTGCCATGCTTTGATATGCGACACTATTGGAAATCGGGGCTTCCCCTTTTGCAATTTGCTCTTCCCGTTGATCAGAACAGGGCAAGATGACGCTGGACTACTGCTACTGGTAAATTCTGACATTTGGGACAGTCCCCTTTTGTCATGCTTTGACTCATTCTCTTATTTTTTTTCCTTTGCATATTGCATAAAAAAAAATCTTTTACAAAAAAGCAAAAAACATTTTCCTAGAAAATACCTTCACACTACTCGCACTCTATCCGCACATAGAGTTAGAACCTGGGAGTGTACAGACGGCATCGCGGAAAGTGACATGTTTCGCTGACGTTTGAGCGCCTAAAGTCCTCCTAGCCAGTGAGTCAGCCAACACTTGTCCATGACACACTTTCTACCGTGACCGGTTGGTTTTTGGCCAATACTTTTCAAAACATTTTAAACTCGGTTTTCAAAATTTTCTCACAAAGTCCGAGTCATACACCGTCTCCAAAAATCTTGGCATACTTTCCCTCTTCTTGTCGGAATCACGACATAATTCAAACGTAAGTACACGTTAAGATCTCTACATATCTCGACGTAGGTACATATCGATTTCTCGGCTTGGCTTCGTGAGAAGTCATGACGCGTTCTCGACATGTGTCAACACGGAACCATGTCGAATTCTTAACGCATACTAATGAGAGTTATGCCAAAATTTCGCCACCAAGTGACGAGAGGCCATGCCAGATTTCTAACTCGAAAAGAGGGGAGGTCATGCCCAATTCCTCGAGGGTATTACCTCCCAAATTACGGTCTCGTACGTTCAAACGTACGTTCGACCCTCTCTCCTCCCGAGTTTAGACGTTGACTTGAACTTGGTTTTGAAAACCCCGAGTTTGACTTGTTTTGGCTCGTATGCCCATAGGTTCATTCTCCCTTTCGGTTAGTGGGTTCCACGTGCCCTATAGGACCTCTGCCGAGTTTGTCCGTCCCGGAGGTGCAATGCATGTGGAATACAGGGGGTCTATAGACGTAGTGATGGAACCCACTAATCCAGGAATAGTGTAGAATGCGAAAAAGAAGGTTTACCCCCTTTTCCAACATTCCCAGGATCAATAAAAATCATTTTTATAAAAAAAAAATTTAAAAATATAAAAAAAGAGCATATGCATGAGTCCGTCCTCAGCCTATCCTCTCCCCTGCCTAAAGCCGTTCTCTCCCCTTATAGCGAGCAAGTATTGGGTCAAAGTTCCGGGTGGTCGGTTAATCAGTTCCTCTCCAATCAGGAAATCGTTTCCGACAGCCTCAGAAATGGCAGATTCGCAGGTTTCAGCGGGTTTGGGTCCGAATGCGGGTGTTGATCCAGCTCAGAATCAGAATGACAGTCAGGGTACAGGAAATCTGATGATTAGGAAGGAAAAATCAGCCCAAGCTTTGGAAAATGCCCATGAGGTTCACAAAGAACAGCTGGCCCTGCTCATCAGTGTTCTCCGCCATCATGGAGTTCAGGTAACAGTTGAGGCAAATGGTCCTCTGGTCATGGTCGAAGATGAGACTCCAGAAATAGTGATCTCAATCCCTCCGTCACATAACCAATACCCTCCATCGCCCTCAGCTTCTCAGAACGGATCGGGATTCATTACACCTGTTCCTCAAGATCAGCAGTATTTGCCAGTTTATGCTCCAGCTTCACATAACCAGTTTGGGCCATGCGGCTATGTTCTGAAGCCTCTATACCTGCCTGAATGCAATCATGAGTGGCTAAAAGAAAAACCAGATGCCTCAAGTTTTCAGTAGCCATCTACTGGGCTTAGGGAATTCACCCGTCAGTATCACTAGTCTGCGGTTGTGGTTCCCTTTGCTGATAAGAGCCTTGTTGCGAGTTCCAGTAACTTGAATGTTCCTGTTGACCACCATGTGGCGATATTGATGGAGCAAGTGAAACAAATGCAAGAGAAGCTTGACCTCATGATGAGTACAAGTACTTTCTCGACCCAAGATGTCAAATCAGGCAAAGAAATGATTCTGCCGCGCAAAATCCAAGTGCCCAAAGTGAGGGAATCTGATAAGGCAACCTGCCCTGGAGCACACTTGTCCAATGCCAGTTCCAAGTTTGAGAAATGCCCAAAGACACAATCAGCCAGTACTACCCCTTTCACTCAAAACAACCAACGCAGCGCTGAATCCTCCCAAACAGAGCCCAATATCCCTCAAAGTCCTCCCAGGTTCACTTCCTTCCAGCAATATGCTCAGTCATCAAAGTTCGTCCCCGTGACTTTTCCGACCCGTTTCTTTGGACAAATTGTACTTGCTCCAGCTGCCCCATGGCCTCAAGTCCCTCCACTTCCACCAGTATCATGGGCACGTAACTAATCACTGCCTCGGTCTGGGATTCTAAAGTCAACAGAAAATGGAAAGCTCAAGTGTTCTGGCAGTCCGACCAGCAAAGAGTATCTAGGCTAGGGGTTACCTATCCTTGAGCGAGATCAAGAAATAAAATAGTCTCTCAGTCAACCTTCGTAGGTTCTAGTACTTTTCTCTTTCAACCAAGTCCTCCTCGGACATTTGTAGCATATCTTAAATCTTCTATAAAAGAGTCTTTTTCTTTTCTTGCTAGACTTAAGACATGATTTGCACACCTACATTACATTTAATGAAATGGATTTGTTTTATATGATCACTTGCATTGCTCAACAAATAATCTCTCGAAATAAATAACGTTCCGATTAATCGGTGTGAGAAAGTCAACCAATACTCTCCCTATACACTTTCCTTACCTCATAAAAGCCTTCATCAAGCCATACGCCTCCCCAAGTCATGTCCTCACCATCACCTTGACCAAGTCAACGACGGCGGCAACGTCAAGGGACAACGAAAGTCCATCCAGCTTCGAAAGATTGACCCCATGTCAACAACAACCTGGGAGCTTACCTTCGACCTCAAGGATATCAAGGAAATTCAAGCAGAGACTTGCCTTGGCCCTCATGTGCTTAAAAAAATGATATAGTGCAAAAGGAATAATACCCAGCTAGGCTAAAAACCTTGTAAAAGGTTGTCTAGGCAGAAAACAGGGTTGCACATAAAAAAAGAGAAGAAAAAAAATATATAGTAATACCCAGCTAGGCTAAAAACCCTGAAAGGGACGGTCTAGGCAAAAAACAGGGTTGCACATAAAAAACTGAGGCCAAGGACCCAACACCGCCAATCAGAAGCTTGATAGGTGGGGCAAAGTCAAAGCTCTAAGAACAGATGTTGTCAATGACGACGAAGCGGTCAAAGCAAAGCCTTTAGGCGTATGCCAATTATTTATCCCCCAGTAAAAGACTAAAATCAGGAAGCAATTGAAGCAGCCGTCCAAAAATGACTTGGTCAAAGAATCATCCCGAGGCCCTTGCCTCAGCATTCAACCTTTTCATCCGAACCTTTCCACTGAAGGAACCACAAATCCCATTTCCCAAAGCCAAACAAAGTTCAGTCGAGCCCGAACTACGGCGACCTGAGCTCCTCATCGTGGAGGGGAACGTAGGCAACCAGGAATGGTCTGGTCATAAGCATATTCAAATCCCAGAAAAACCCGGTCTCACCAAAGACCTCCCTATACACAAACCTTTCTAACCAACCTTGATCCGCGACATTGGTTGATTTTCTCCTCATGATTGATCAGAATGTTTTTTCATATCGAGATTATTGTTTGAATAACCCGAACATCAATAAAGGGTTTTAAGCAATCTTGTGATCATTGTAAATAAAACAAGTTTTCAGATGTCTTGACAAGTCTTCCTTTTCTACATCTTAGGAAAAATAGTGCCAAACACTGATTTTCTGTCAGCAGGGGCTTCCATACACTGTTACAAACCTTTCTACGCTTATACTCTCTCAAAAGAGTCAAACCCAAAGCGAGTTTTCGTGCCTACATCGAATAAGGCCATCAGAAAATAACACAAAATCGGGATTTGTTCCCACTTTTCGAAAAATATGCCCCTGCAATGTATAAATACTCTTCGTACACATCTTCTTAAGGTCGACTGAGTGACTAAAGGAAATAAGAAAGTAAGTACGAAAGGATAGGTTTTCCCTCTCCTGCTACAATTCGCATTAGGGCTGCCTTGAAACTCTTCAAGGTTGGGGCTTTGCCAAGCCGTTTCTTTAGACTGGGGCTTCTTTAGTCATCTTTGGGATCCGTATCGGGTTCCTCACCATGTCGCAAGGTGGATTCAGTCTGGGTCAGATTAACCTCAGGATCACTTTTGTAGTACCAATTATATCGGGATTCTTGCTAGGTATGTCTCTGCCAGCAAAATGGGAACTATGTCTCTCTCTCCCTGTTCAGGTCGAATATCAGACAATGTGGTGCCTCGAGAACCGCACATCTATCTAACGACTCCCAGCAGTAAACCAGAGTATACCCCATCGTACTCACAAAAGCAGTACAGGGAAATCATAATCAGCATAAAAATGTCCATGGCTGTAGACGAGTCAAACAGCTCCGGATGCGAAATAGCCAATCGGGCTATCTAGGCCAGGTCAACAAAGGACAGGTCAAGAATCAGATCAGTCACCTGCCCGGGGTGAAATCCCAAGAAATCGGCCAACTGCTCAGCCAAAGGTCACGGATCTCGGGGAAAGACTGCATCTCTAAGCTCAGCTCCCCCAATCAGTGCCCAGAACTCCTCAAATAGTGGGTGTAAGATCATTATACGAGAGGGTAAAGACATGCCTCTCGCAATCCCAGTACTTGGATGCGGCCCGAAGAAGGTTCCAATCAACCGCCCACTCCTTTAATGCCCAGATGCACCTCAACCCATATCGTTGGTCGATGATCCTTCTATTGTTGCTGCGATGAGATCGGAATGAAATTGACGCTCTTTGGTCTTAGATCTGTCATCATATTGTTCCATTTTGGGCCAAAGATCAAATCTTGGGGCTAATTTCGAGGTGGAAGGTAGGTTTAGAGCCTACTGTAACTGCTGGAATGAGTGGTTTACGAGTCTGCCTTTTATAAAGTGCTGGGGCTTGCTGACCAAGAAACCTATCTCCCAGACTCTCTTTGTCGTGCGACATGAAGGCTCCATTAAGTCCTGTGTCAGACGACATGGAGAGGTCCATCAGGATCACCAGCAGCTGCAACTGTAGCAACCCCAAGCAACCCAATGCTTGCTCAAGAAACCACCCAAACCTGTCCAAAACACCATAAAATCATACCTAAACACTCCCCCTCGCTCATCAAGCCCATGGAAGAGGATTCGGCATATCCAACACACCCGCAGACGCATAAACGTCACACAAAGCATACAAAAATCACAAAAATACCCCATCACACCAAAAGCCACCATTTTCGTGCCTTTCTTGGGACGAACTCGTGCATATAATCTCACAAATACATAAATAAACAAATATTGAAGTTGTCAAAATACAAAAGCAATAAAATATTTGTTTTTACAATCCAAAAGAACAAAAAATACATGCATTTCTTCTCCCTAAAAGAGTCAAATCATGGCAAAAGGGGACCATCGTGATCACTCCGACTCGAAGTCGTCGCCGGAATCGTCCTCGTACTGTGCCCAAGGCTGGGGCTCAGCTTAATACCCATGCCACTCAGGCACGGTAGAATAAGGGGGCTGGTATGGATCATCCTCGCCATCATCACCATCAGGCTGGGGCTGCTGACTAGACCCGCCCGCCTGTGAGCCAGAAGGAGCCAAAGCCGGCCTAGGCCTCTTCTTTGGAGGCACAACATCACCAGGCTGGGAGCTGCACCTCCCCTTCCAATGCTCCGCGCTCCTCTGGCGCGCGGCATCTTCACGGCTGCCGGTGAGCGCCTTTGCCACGAGTCACGAATGTCTTGGTGAAACTGTTCAATGAAAACAGAAGAGGCAGTCAAAAGCAATCAGTACAGACAGTAAAGTAGTTAAAAGCTTGAATGAATCAGAAAAGAAAGGATCACTCACAGAGGTGGTCCCACGGGGCAGTCGCAGATGCGGATGAGTCTCAGACATGTCAAAAGAGGAGCGGCGAATACTACCCCCAGCCTCATACTCAAAAAATCGGGGAGGCGCCGGTATCTGCATCCCCGCCGCCCTCCAGGCAGCCATCACCTATGGAGTCACCAATTGGGTGAAGACGAACTGGGCATAGTCCCCATCATCGGAAAACTCAGCAGCATCAATACCGGTCCGCAACCGCTCCAAGTCAGGCAAGGCCCGGACATGCCATATACCCGCAGGAGGATCATGAGGGACCCGGGAGACAGCGCCATGACCATGCTGCCTGCAGACTCTCTCCCCCAAATACAGGGCATCTCCCTCCAGGCCAATCAACAGCCTCCTCGTCCTAGTCACCAGGGCAGCAGCACCAATCAAATCCTCGCCATACCGACCATGCCAGGGGAAATGTCTCAACCCAACAGGGTTACCCATCAAAGCAATCATGATGTCATGGTAGCAGGCCTTCTTACGGGGCTTAACCCCGTCCACCTTCCGGCTCTCCCTCACTCCGAATGTCCAACGGCGAATAGCAGGGAACAAGTCTGCCGCGATCCTCTCAGGCACAGTCCAGGCGTAACAGCCGAACACCTCATAAGCCAACACCTGAAATCAAAAGACAGAAAGATTTCAGTGTGCAGCAATAGTAAAAGTATGATGACACAAAAGTCAAAATGCGGTATTCAAGTCGCGAAAAGCAAAAGACATACCTCCAGCACAGTCTGATAAAAGTCCAAAGAGGTCACACTGCCTCTGCTCACCTCATCCAGGCCCCTGTACACCTGGGCCAAACCAGCCTCTCCCCAAGAGAAAGTGGACACCTGGCTCCAATCACGAAGAGGCTCCAGCAAAAGGGTCAATGCCGTCGTAGAGGCATTGCAAAACAGGGTGTCAGAAAACCCAGCCCAGACAAAGGCCCTAGCCAACTGCTCAGCAGTAACAGTAGCAGCATCCTCGGCAAAAAGGCGACATTGATGCGTCAAGGCAGAGTGCAAGTCAGCCAAAGGAACTCCATTGCCCTTCAGGCGAAGGGTCAATCCAGTCAAAGCCCTAATGGCGTCCGTGCTCAGCACACCAGGGTCCTCAGAGAAGATGGGCCTATCCGTGAACTACAGACCAGTAATAGCAGTGAAGTCATAAGGGGTGATGGTCGACTCCCCCCAAGACAGATGGAAAGTGTGGATAGAGTCCCACCAAAACTGTCTAAAGGCCCGCACAAGCTCCACGCTCCTGGCTGTGTCTCCAAAATCTCCAACAGCTATGAAGAATGGTCCAAGGCCAGCAGCAAAGACCAGTCCCTTAGGACTGTCCGGCAAATCAGAAGAGCCCGGAAGGAGACCCCAAATGGTCGCGATAGCCTCAGGGGACCCCTTGGTCCGCAAAGTCTGCAGGTAAGCACAGCACAGGTATGAAAAACCATAATATGTGCATTCAATATGTGCATTCATTCATGTGCATCACCAAATTCTTTCAAAAAGAAGAAAAACAAAAACAAAAAAATCTTTCAAAATAATGCACTTCATGCCAAGCATGCAATTCCCATTTGGGTGCGATTTCCCCCAATTTCGTTCTCAAACCCTAGAAATCAAATTTCAAAAGAGGGTTAATCTTTCAAAAATACTTACCCCCTTTGGCTCAGTGGTGGAAGTATGAAAATCGAGGCCCGGGTAGAGGCCATTCCCCTCCGAAAATCTTTTCCGCTTGTTCCGATCCACAAGCTTCTGTCTCTCGGACAATACTTGTTGAACATTCCTTCTCGACTCGGCTCGCGGAGGCATTGTCAAATCCTTGATTTCAATCAAATTTAAGTGAAGAAATTTCGAAAATTCTTCTCCCTTTCTCTCTCTGTTCTCGGCAGCAAGGGGTGTGGATTTAGGTCTGTCTTACGACCTGTGGTTTTAATTAAAAGCTGCACAGGAACCTCCCATGTCGTACGACATCCATGGTCCGGAAGGGTGATTTTCCCCTTTTGCCCCTGATTAAATTCTGTCAGCCTATCTTGGCTGCCCGTCATCAAAATTCACCAATTCATTTGAGTTCAAATGCCCACCTCTCTTGGTCATCACAGAAAATGGCCCGGAATGGCCATAAGCTACCCGGTCCGGAAAGACCATACAGATTTCCCACACAGTAAAAAAGTCGCGGGTGACTCCGAAAGAAAAAAGTCAAATTCGTGGGTGACTCCCAAAGAAAAAAGTCAAATCAACGGGATGACTCCCCACCAAAAACAGTCAAGTTCGCGGGGTGACTTCCCAAAGAAAAAAAAACAGTCATATTCGCGGGTGACCCCCAAAGAAAAAAGTCAAATTATCGGGATGACACCCCACCAAAAATAGTCAAGTTCGTGGGGTGACTTCCCAAAGAAAAACAGTCATATTCGCGGGGTGACTTCTCGAGGAAAAAACAGTCATATTCGCGGGTGACTCCCAAAGAAAAAAGTCAAATTATCGAGATGACTCCCCACCAAAAATAGTCAAGTTCGCGGGTGACTCCCAAAGAAAAAAGTCAAATCATCGGGGTGACTCCCCACCAAAAATAGTCAAACCTCGGGTGACTCCCGAATACAGTCAAACCTCGGGGTGACTCCCCACCAAAAACAGTCAAATTCGCGGGTGACTTCCCAAAGAAAAATAGTCAAATTCGCGGGTGACTCCCAAAGAAAAAAAAGTCGCGTCTTCGGGGTGACTCCCCTTGGAATAGTCAAAATCCCGGGTATAAACGCCCATCTTCGGGGTGACTCCCCTTGAAACAGTCAATCTCGGGTACAAAACCCGTAGCCTTTCATTGGCACCCCATCTTCAACGAACTACGATTCGGCTTGATTCCCCCACGGGATATGTAGGAATCCTCTTCATAAGAGGTCCAGCCACTTGACCATCTTGGTCACCTCTTTCCCCGCCGTTCGTGTCCAGCTCGGGATTCTCATTGTGTCGACGATCCCACTTCCCGTGGAAGTGACGTCGCCGAGGGGCTCTGTGAGTACCCCGATCCGAACCCATGACTTGGATCCACTTTAATTAAAATTTGGGCTTATATAATTGCTAAAAGACAATATTTAGTCCAAAACCCCCAGCAGCCCATCAGTCCATTGGGCCTGCCAAGCTTTCGGCCCAATATGGCCAAAAGGAGTACGCTATCGTCCGACATAGAAGTCACTAAGGCGGTTTAACTGCCCTTGTCGTGCGACATAAGACTCCCCATCAGCCTACCTATAAATACAAGGCATGGCTGATCATTTTAGGGGGATTGGAGAGTGAATATTGGGGAGGATACCAGGAATATAAGGGAAACTCTGTCCAAATAGAGTCCCCCTCTCTCTCTCTCTCATACACACACTCACCTCCCTCCTCACACACACACACACTTCAAGGCCAAGACCTAAAAAAGCTTCCTTTGTTGGTGTGTAGAAGGGGTAGACACCATACTATTGGTAATCTCACTTTGTGGACTACAATAGGTAGACCCTAAACCCTTCTCCCTCTTTAAATAAAGTCTTTAATATATTTATAATACATTGCATGCTTACTTGCTTTAATATTATGTAAAAATCGGGATTTTTGCATGATAAAGGTGGTGGAGAAGTGAATCTTCAATATTCACTTCTCCCCACCTCAGATCTGGACATTTGGTCATCATAGGATCAATAAAGGTTCAATCTTTACACATTTGCATCGAGTTAGGAGGAGATGGCTATTTCAAAGTGGCCAAAAATATGTGATTCATCACATTTGGTCACTAAAGCCATGTGATCCTCCCATAATACTCCTATATTATTGTTATATTACTGTTTATAGTAGTTAAATATGCTTGGTTTGCCTTGGGGAACAAAGGGGAAACAAACGGTGAAGAGGCACAGAAATGGCCTATCTATGTCGGGCGACACAGGACTCCATGGAGATCCTGTGTCATACGACATAGAGATCCCAGAAGGCTGTAAAGCCATTCTTGGACTTCAGATCTGTCCAGTTTATTCCCTTTGCCACTCAGAGCTTTCCTAAGCATTCTCGTGGCTCATAAGCCACTATTTGAGTGCCTATGATCTGTTTGGGTGCGATTTATTGGAGGCGGATCGTCATATGACATGGATAACTTCGGATGTTCCACGTCACATGACATCCGTATCATTCAAAGTCTATCATGACTTTGCTCACTCCTGTCAACCCCAAACTGATTTTAGACCTTCAAATAGTGTCTTGAATGAGTTAAATAAAGATGTCATTCCAGTTCCAGAAATAGCTTGGTCATTATAAAAGACAATCTGACCAAGAGGTATCATGTCATGCGACACCCTCTTCCTAGGAGGTCCTGTGTCGGACGACATCCAAGCTCTCTGGGCAGATTGTCTTACCTTCTGCCTTATTTTGATAATCATAATATGTAAAAAAGGGCGTGGCCCCCTGTCATGGCTCACAAGTAGTACTCAGCTTTCATATTATCAATGAAAATGTTAAATTTGCATGTTTTACACATCGACACATATTTCACACACAACTTTGAATGTCCAAAATTGTCCAATGCTGATTGAAAGTCTCGAAAGAGGCGTGTTGGGTGAACTCTCTAGTTCTTCCCAAACACGTAACCAGACTCCCGGACTCAAAATCTCTCAAAAAAGGTTTTTCAATGTTTTCCTCTAAAAACGGCGTGGCGACTCCCAAAACCGAAATTTTCAAAACTCATCGTATCATTTTCAACACATAAAAAAACTCTTTCAAAAAAAAGGGAAAATGATATTTTTGATATCCTCTTTTTCGGGCGAGCGTTCATTCAAGCCTCCAATGTCTACAATTGGTCCGGACAACCTTCAATGTCAACATTTCGTCGAGACAACCTTCGATATTTATTCAAGACAGCCTTCAGAGTCTATATTTACATTTGGTTTGGATAACCTTCAGTGTCTACATTTGGTCGGGGCAGCCTTCAATGTGTACATTTTGGTTGGGACAGCCTCCCGTGTCTACATTTGGTCGGTACGTCTTCCAATGTGTATATTTAGTCGGGACAACATTCAATATCTGCATTGGTTGGGACAGCTTTCAGTGTGTACATTTGGCGGGGACAGCCTTCAATGTCTATATTTGGTCGGGACACCCTCCATTGTCTACATTTGGTCGGGACAGCCTCCAATGTCTACATTTGGTTAGGAAAGTCTTCAATGTCTACATTTGGTCAAGAAAGTCTTCAATGTCTACATTTGGTCAGGACAGCCTTCAGTATCTACATTTGGTCGGGACAGCCTTCAGTGTCAACATTTGGTCGTGACGCCTTCAAAATGTCCTTATTAGATTGAGACTACCTCTAGTGTCCTCATCATCCCCATAATATTTTTTATGCATCCTGCTCACCATCCGAACTATGATTTTCTTGATTCCCCCTCGAGATACGTTGGAATCCTTTAAAAAGGTCCAGCCATTTGATCACTTTAACCATCGGTCTTTAAAGCTCCAAAGTTCACTTCTCCCATGTTTCCCGTTACTCACCAGATCAGGATTCTTATTTTTATCGTCAACCCCACTTGCTTCGCAAGTACCGTTTTCGAGGGTCTCTTTAAGTACTCCAATCTGGATTGCACGTCATCAAAATGCACAAAAAGAGACTTCAAGGGGTAAAGCCACGAAAAAAGCAAGTTCAAGGGTATTTAGGGAATTAAATTGGTCATTAAGTAAGGAAGGACATTTTGGTATAAAAACTATCCCAAGGACTTTGTTGGTATTCACAAAAGGACATATCTGGAATTTAATATCGGTCCACGGACCTTGCGGGTATTCATCCATGCTTTTCTGGTATTAGACACATTTCAAGAAGTTATTGGACGTTATCCTAAAATATTTCTTGGAGCCAAAGTCTTTCTAGAAACATCTCAAAGCTCCTAACTTCTTCAATAAATCGAGGCCTCCTCTACCCATTTGAAGGATCATTTTTAGACACCTTAGGGAAACACTACCCAAATGAATCCTCACTTTCTCTCTCCTAAATTAGTTTCTAATCTCTCTATCTCAAATCTCTCTCACACACTAGTTCAAACACTAGATCAAATCTTTTCTACAAGCAAAAAAAAAAGAAGGTTCAAGCTTGAAGATAAACCAAGCTCTACACTTCCCTAGTCAACTTGGTACATCCTAAACTCGAAAAGATTGAATCTTTACATTAAATTTTGCATCTATTGTCTATTTATACTTGATTACTACTTGAAATCATGCTTATTGTTGAACCCTTTTCATGAACTTGAATATTCCCTATTTCTTAATTCTATTAATTCTTCAATGATTGTTTCTAATCCTCTCTTGATTCAATTGAGAATCTAGGTGATAGATTCATAGGATGAGAATCAAGTAACTTGAACTAGTTATTTTGTTTTTCCCTTTAATTAGTATCTTGTTATTTCCCTTTCCTCTTGTCTTGATCATATGAATTCTTCCATGATTGTTTTTTACTTATAAATATCAAAGAACATAGGATGATGATCAAAGACTCTATATTTATATTGTTTTCTTCATATCTAAGTCATGTTATACTTTATAAGTACTTTCCTAGTAATTTTTCTTTATTAGAATCATGCAAATCTCCCGTGATTGCTCGAGTCATCTTTATAAATTTTCAAAGTTCATAATGATTAGAAGTATATAATGATGATTCTAATTTCCCCTTTCATGTATTTTCTTACCATTTTAGCCTAAACTTGATTTTATTAATGATCTCACTTGATCCTAAATCCGTTATGAAGGTTGTGATCAAATCAAACTAGGATCTATCTATTCCTAGTGGTTAGATCCAATCAAAGGATTGATGGATCCATTATATGTGATTCATGTAGCTAAATGGTTAAATATCCAATCTTTATTAACATTAAATCAAGAGGATTGAGCTAGCACTTATCACTCATGGTGTTATGCCTCAAATCCACATCTTGACACACTTCATTAGCATTTTACTCTTCTTTTTCTAGTTTCTGTTCTCATTCTCTGCACATTCTGACCGAGAGGCATATAAGCCCGTGCGATCACATTTTTGTAAGATACGATAAATTCATAAAAGGGAGAGATGGAGTCACACGGCCTGAATATGATGTTAGGAAGAGAAAATACGAGAGAGAGAGAGAGAGAGAGAGAGAGAGAGAGAGACTAAGGCACAAGGAAATTCCAAAGACTCAACGTGAGTCTCTCATTATGCATTTAGCCAATTATATACTGAATGAGTTGAATGAGTACAATGGTCCTAGACTAAAGTCTATTCCTATTTCCTAGATGATTCATTCCAATTACAAAAGGATATTAACAGTCCTATATTAAATATATACTTCCCTTATCCTATTCTAACATATTTTGTCCAATACCCTCCCTCAAGCAAATCGTAGGTACGGAGAAGCGGCTTGAACTTAGCTATCATAAAACCCATGCTAACAGGAAACACTGAAAGCAACTTATTAATGTTGAATAAAAGTCTCTTATAAAGTTGATCATCCCAAGGTATGTAATGCCACTGTTTCGGCGGATATAGTGCATAGTACCCATCTTCATCATTTTTGTACTTGAGCAAAACCATCATAATTTGTAGTAGAGTGGGGAAATGGAATCTGAGATGCTCCTTGTGGAGGCACTGTCTCCTGCTTTGATTTCTCCGAGGTCAGAGAAGAATCAGACGGGACACTATCTTCTGAATGAAGTGCACTTTCAGGCACATTTGGAGGAGGTAATGGATGAACAACGGATGGTGGTAGAGAAAATACGGGAGGTGGAGAGGGGATATGTATTGGGAGTGGTGGGGATTGGATTGGTGGTGGTGAAGAGTATCTTGAACCAATGTCTGGTGGTAGGATCACGTCATCGAAGCCTGGTAGTGGTGGAGAGCTGACATCAGCAGGTTCTGGAGTTTGAGATGGAGTTGCTGATGGAACAAATGTTTGTGTAAGTACGCCAATCCAATTTGTGACCCTTTTAGGTGCATTTTAATATGATAAAATTGCACTAGGGATGTTTTGGTAAATTCCCGGTCCATTTCGAGACTTTCGGGAGCTTTTTATGAGTTTCTCGCTAAGAAAGTACCTACAAGGAATTATTGGCTTTGGACCTTTAAAGAATTAGCCCGGAATGTTCCAGAACCAATTGCTGGCGCCAGAAATGGTTATTGACACGTTATGTCACGCGACAATTTGAGCCATGGAAAAGCGGAGCAAAGGGTCGTGCGACATCATAAGGCATTTTCCCAAATCAGTTTTAAATAAGAATTTTATCTCATTTTGTAAAGGGGGAAGGCTCACTACTCTCTCTCCCTCTCTAAATGGATTTGGACGCTCTCTCTCTAAATGCAGTCACGCCCACACCCTTTCTCTCAGTAAATGCAAATCCAGATTTCCCTCACCATTGCTGCCGCCCCGGTCATCTTCATCACCTAGCCCGCTCCCTTTAACCGGCGGAACAACCTATCGTCACTGCTCCACCTCCCTCTACCTCAATTACCATCATCACCGATCTAATCCCTCCCAATTTCCCTCTCAACCAAACAACGGCCAATCTACCTCACCGTCTCCCACACCAAAACCAGTCACCGGCGACCCACACACCTTTCAATCTCCCTCACCGTTCCATATCTCTTAACCTCCGATCTCAATCCCCCTCGGTTCTCTGCTCGCTACCCAAATTGACGTCTCCTCCCCTGTTTCAGATCCAACATCGTTCACCACCACTGCGTCTCCAACAAACTCCGATCACCACACTTCCTGGCTCCGGTGGTTCATTCGTCAAGTACTTTGCATCAGAATCCCATTTCCCCATCAGAAGCTCCGATTGGTGACTTTCAGTTTGAGTTGAGTATTCGAAATTGAAGCTGCTTTGGGCGTGTGATGAAACCTTGTTCGTGAGACACTGATTTGAAGATCCTTCTACCTAACGTGGTATAAGGATTATGGACACTACAAAGGTAACAGATCTCAACCCTTCTCTTCCTCTGTTTTCATCTGCGTAGTGCAACTGCCTTTGTTTAAAAATGCTCGTGGTGTAGAATCTGGGTGTTTTGGCTTTGTTACAATTTTAATTACTATGTAGTATGCTCTGATTCATTTAGATGTTCTGATCGTTAAATTTATCGTGGTGATACTTGTTTTGTTCATGTGATTGTGTGCGTTGTGCATGAATTGCGCTAAGGTGAGCGTGGATCGTCTCATATCCACGTTCATCTAAGCTTGGATCTCTTTGAAGTCGTTGGGACCTGTTTCGTACATTTATCGTAGTGATTATGGATGCTCTTGTATTGATGTCGTGCGTTGGGCAAGAGTTGGTAAGGTGAGTGTGGATTATTCCATATCCACACTCATCTGCCAATTGATCTCTCTGAGGTCGTTGGGACCTGGTTTTTATATTCGTTAATCTCGGATTGTCATTTATTGTCTCTGTAATCCATTGATTTGTAAAACCTCTGCAGATGGCAGAGTATGTCCCGCGACACAACGGGCCATTCATGGTCCTGCGTCGTGCGACATACTTGTCCTATCTGCAGCTGGTTATTTTTCAATTGTAAGTTGTTTCATTCCTATGTAATCAGGTGGTGGTCTTCTGAATTAAATGACTCACAAGTTGTAACTCTCTCAGTTTCATTAATAAAACAAAGCATTAATATGCATTTTATACATATTTTGTCTCACACATTTGCACACACGTTTGGATGTTTTGAATATTGAACATAGAAAGACTCGTCTACGGATGAGGTATGTTGGGTGAACTCTCAGTTCTTCCCAACACGTAACCTGACCCCCGAACCCATTTTCTCAATAAAAGGTTTTCAATGTTTCCTTAAAAACGGCGTGGCAACTCCTTATTTTTATTTTTTTTCGGCGAGCGTTCATTCAGTTGGTGTTGGTGTTGAGGATGGCACAAGCTCCTCTGTTGCGAATGGTGCTGGGGATGGTACAAGTTCCTCTGTTGTGGATGGTGTTGGGGATGGGATATGTTCGCTTGATGAGGATGGAGTTGGAGCGGATGTTTGGGAAAGAACTGGAGCAGGTGTTGGAGATGAAACCCATTCTTCTTCTTCTGATGGCGATGGAATTGGAGCTGGTGTTGGGAAAGAAATTGATGCTAGTAGAGGTGATAAATATGGTTTCTTAAACTGTTTTTCCTCATCAATAAGACATTCGAAAAATAAATGTAACGAGATTTGTGGTTTTCGAAAATAATAATAATTGACAAATTTATTGTATAATGGATCAAGTCCATTAATAAGAAAATCAATGAGCTCTATTTCAGAAATAGGACTCCCGGTCCTAGTAAGAGCATAAGAAATTGATTTCACTTCAGAAAAGTAATTTGACAAAGATTGATTTGGAAGTTTTTGAAGGCAATGGAGTTGATCAACGAGATGATCAGCATACCAATTTGAAGTAGAAAAGAAATGGGGAGAAGACTCATTAACATCAGTTAATGGTTCTTCTTCTACAACGGAAGAAGAGTCATTTGAATAAAACGATTCATTTTGTTCCGGATATAACCAATCCGATAGTGTATAAGAAGGAGCATTATGAACATTACTTGGTTCAAAATGACACAAACACTCGATTGCGGTATGACCAAGTTCGTTACATAACTGACAAATATCATAGGATGATGGTAACGTATCAAAGCATCCGGGATCGTACCAAAAGTCATCCATTGTTTTAAGAAGAGAGAAAAATTAATTAGAGAGTTTAAAGAAGAATTGCGGAAGCGGAAATCAGGCCACCATGAATTGGTAGCTCTGATACCATGTAAGATACGATAAATTCATAAAAGGGAGAGACGTAGTCACACGGCCTGAATATGATGTTAGGAAGAGAAAATACGAGAGAGAGAGAGAGAGAGAGAGAGAGAGAGACTAAGGCACAAGGAAATTCCAAAGACTCAATGTGAGTCTCTCATTATGCATTTAGCCAATTATATATCGAATGAGTTGAATGAGTACAATGGTCCTAGACTAAAGTCTATTCCTATTTCCTAGATGATTCATTCCAATTACAAAAGGATATTAACAGTCCTATATTAAATATATACTTCCCTTATCCTATTCTAACATATTTTGTCCGATAATTTTCCAGTCTGTGCGACTTGTTTCGCCAAGGACAGCCTATGACCTGTTTCTCCAGTTTTCTTCATTTGTATTGATCAAGTTAGTCTCCTTTTATTACAACATGTTTAAAACTAATTTCCAAAGATGCACTAGTTTTCCATAAACACTCATTTGCCTTTTTTGACTTAAAACGTACACATACACACACACACACATTTTTGACTAGGAAGACTCATAGAAACGAGGCAACTTTGGTGAGCTCTTGATACTCTTCTCAAGGAGTAATGTGAACCCCATACTCATATCATACATTATTGCTCTTTTTTAATGTTTTGGCTTATGAAAATCATCATGGAGACTCTTCTTACACCATTTAGCTCCATCCCACTTCTATAAAAAGTTTCCAAACTCCCAATTTTTGGATCAGGGCATTCACACTCACCGAAAGCTCTCAAAAACACACGAGCTGCCAATGAAGTGAGGCGGCGAGGGCCTTGACATTAACTCACCGAATGTTTTCGGGAGTGCACATGTTACCAGCGAAGTGAAGCGGCGAGGGCCTAGTGATTAACTCACTAAATAATCTCGGGAGGTGCACGAACCCCCGAGTTCATTTTTGTCTTCCATCTTGGCAGCTCACCAGATAGGGATTCTCGTCATGAAGTGGGAAGGTGTTGGTCACCCTCTTTTACGACTCCCCGAGTTTGTTCTTCTCTCCCATCTTGGCAGCTCACCAGATATGGATTCTTTTTTTACCATAAACCTCACTTTCTTCATAAGTACCATTGCCGAGGGGCTCTATAAGTACCCCAATCTGACTCGTGTATACACGAAAAGGACTTCCAAGGATTGCTCAGCAATAACAAGACATTTCAGGCCTTTCAGATATTAATTTTATCATTTTAAGTAAGAAAGGGTTTTGGCGTAAGACTTTTGAAAAGGACCTTGCTAGAATTACAAAGAGGTAAAAAGATCTTATCCTGACATCTTCTAGAAGTAGAAGAGGCGGTTAGAAGATTCATCCGTGCAACACAATTTCCCACCTAGAGATCTTTCCGCGCGAAATCTTGGGAGCTCGACATAATCTATAAATAGAGCACTTCTTTACCCGTTTGGGGGATCATTTTTACAGATGTTGCGAAAACACTTCCCAAATCCTGCCTCACACACCCGCTCATACAAAACCTAAAAAATAATCACTGATCTCTCTCTTATCCAAATCAAATCCTATTGATAATTAGCTCAAGCTACCCAAAACTGAAGAAGATAGAAGTGAACGTTTGATTACAGAAGTCATTGGTAAACTCTCATTTTCCTTCCTTTGCCTCTAATGTAGTTATCTTGATTTGTCATCTTGATTATTCTATATTCAAATGCCTTAATAGAAACTTTACTTGTTGTCATTTATTATTTGTTCTTATTGTGAAATCACACATGATACCAGTGAGTTCTCTCCCTAAGAAAGTATACAATTATTAATTTAGTAATTTAAGTATTCTTAAGGGATGAAACCCTGAGATTAAAGTGATTTTTATTGTAATCTCTCCATATTAAATCTCGTATGTATGAATCTGTTATTGATGTCTATTGTCTTATTTCCTTATCTTGGATCAACGCATGATATCAATTGGCTTATTTTACCCACGAGAGCATACAACCATTCATTTGGACAAAAGGTATGTTTTAAGGAAAAAGCCATGAGATTGAGATAATTCATTTATAGTTTATGTATTAATCTGAATCTGTTCATTTCTCTATTTATTTCATGTTTTTAGTTCTGATTTTGGCACATTTTGACTGAGATTCGAAAGTAGTCGTGTGGAGTTTTTGGGTCCATGTGGCACCATCTGTCAATCTGCGCCACTTGATCTGCTCAAAGATAGCCTATGACCAGTTTTATGCCTTTCTTTTATTTTATTGTCAAACGCCTTATCCTGCTTTCAAGTTTATAACCGATTTTCAAAGATGCACAGGTTTTCAAAACTCTTTTACTTGCTTATTTTGACTTAAAGCAAACATACACAATTTTGTTAGGAAGACTCGTTGATACGAGACACTTTGGGTGAGCTCTTGATACGCTTTTCAAGGTGTAAAGTGACCTCCCGACTCATTTTTCAGTAAAAGTCTTTTTCAATATTTTGGTTAACAAAAACGGCATGGCGACTCAAAACATTTTTAACTCTGCTTCCAATAATCCAATTACTTTTAAATCACGGTTCCAATACCCCGGTATTCACAGTCGTGAGACAACTCCTTCCATGAGCCAAGCTTCTGCAAGACAGGTTCTGCCAGCACATAATTTCTATAAATAGAAGTTCTCAGCTCCTATTTTAGAACAACAATTCCAAACGTGGAAACTCAACCAAAATCACTACTCTGATTATCTCTCTTCATAACTAGCCTAGTCTCTCTCCTCCAATCTCTCCCCCCATGTGGATTCGACCCTTCTATTGTGCATACTACTACATTGATAAACTAGTGCACTTGCTAGGTTATATAATAAGAGGGAGATTTGCTCCATCAAGTTTTTGTCGCCGTTGTCGGGGACTTGTTGTGATTAACAAGTTAATTTTTACAGTGTAGGATAAATAGTTTTCTTTTCTTATTTTCTTTTTTCTGTTAGTGTAAATGGTTTTCTTCAATTATTTTTCCTTTTTTAGTTGTTTTAAATTAAGGTGAGAGATACTCTTTGAGGATGTATGAAATGAGCATCGACGATGAATTGGCCTATCTAAAAGTGAGCAGACTAGTAGCCAATGCATCTAAAAAATTAGACACTCTTGTTGCACAAAGAAAATTTGTTAATTATAATGTGCAAGAGGCTTGTGCTAATTGTGGTATTTATTATCATGCTACTATTAATTATCCATCTATGGCAAATTTTTCTGAATATTCTCTACAGGTATTAGAAGGGAGTTCATTCTGGCCATGTCAATCATAATATGATTATTCCCCAAATTCTTATGAACATGGTTAGTTAGGGAACCATTCAAACTAGGAATGGAAAAATTATTAGCCACTTTATTATGATCCACCACAACCTAAAAAGCAACCATGGGAGGAGGCTCTGACAAGATTGAATGAGGAAAGTCGTCAACAATAACAGCAATTTGGTGCAGACATAAGTAGGCTGGAAGCACAAGTTAATAAATAATAGAGGCCTTGAGGGGTTGTGAGCAAGATGCTAGTCTTATCCATCCAGATCAATATGAATTGGAGGATGAGTCCATTAGTGACAAAAACCGACTCTCTCTTCGTCTCCTGCCAGTTATATTGTTACTGTTGATGAAGATGTTGAGTGTGAAGAATATGGGGTGGAAGAGAAATTAAAAGACGATGAGGTCGTTCATGTTGATGATGTTATACCCGACCAAATCGACGAAGACTGCATCAATTAAGACCTTCCTTGTCCCATTGAAAGTGTGAAAATTTCCATCATTCTTGTGCCTTCACCTATTTCTTAGGTCGGAGAAAGTGGCATTGGATCGAAAGAGAAGGGGCCCAAAAAGCAAACATGTTTTAGTTCTCTTTTCTTTATTTTATTTGTTTTGTTGTGTCATAACATCCTTTTAACCCAAACCATGTTTTAGTTATCTTTGCTCTTAGGTAATAGCATGTTTTGAGTTTGGGGGTAGATATATCTACTAGTTTATGGGTTTATAGGGGAGTATTTATAGTGTCACCCTCCAAAAAAATAGAAAAATTTAAAAATTATGTTTTTTTCATATTTTGGGACGTTGGCAAAAGTCTATGATTATTTGAGAGTTCTTAATTTTAAAATCTTGAGCTTTATTATCAATATGTGGATATAATTATTGCATGGAAACATGTAAAGTATGATTACTTCACCTTTCACTTTCATGTTATTTTTCTTGATCGTTGTTACCTATTTAGGAGACCTTTATAGGACCACTTTGGAATTCTAGGAGTCCTTAGAACATGTTTGCATGATTGTTAATAACGCATCAATTAGGCTATGTGGGAAGTAATATATGGCTATTTTCTTTGAACCCTATTTGTGAGCCTTTAATTTTCTAGTCATTTAATAAAAATCTGCTATAACCCCTTTTGAGCTTTAAAAAGAATGGAATCTCTCACAATGTGAGAGGTTATCTTAGACCGACATTCGCCTTCTATTGTACCCTCATTATCCTACCATTTAAACTTATACACTATTTTCTCACTTTTTCAATAAAGTGAAACTAGGGAAAGAATGGAAAATTGTGGGTTATACTTGAAAAATCAAAGGTTAAGTGGAAAGAGGTTAACAAAAGAAAGAAAGGGGTTTTGAATAACATTAAAAAGAGGGGATTGTGTAAAGTGTTTAATGCATGGTAATCTTGTAATTACGCCAATCCAATTCGCGACCCTTTTGGGTGCATTTTAATACGATAAAATTGCATTAAGGGGCGTTTTGGTAAATTCCCATTCTATTCCGAGACTCCCGATACATTCCATAAGTTTCTTGCGAAAGAAGTACCTTTTAGTACTTTGCTCATGCTAAAGGACCTGCAGGGAATAAACCTTTTTGGACCTTTTGGGTATTTACTCAGAATATTCCAGAAACTGGTTTTGGCGCCAAAAGCAGTTGGTGACACCTTGTGTCACGCGACAAGTCGAGGCTTGAAAAATGGTTACAGAAGGTCGTGCGACACACTGTAACCATCAACTGTAGCCTATAAATAAGACCCTTGCCCTCTCATTTCAGGATCCTTTTTCCACTCCACAACGTCATTCTGCCAAATTCGCACCAGAACCTCTCTCTCTCCTCATTCCGCACCAACATACACACCAATCCACCCCAATTCAACCTCCATCTCATCCAATTCACCCACTTACCCTTATACAACAAATACCAACGGAAGATCTGAAGACTAGCACTCCATATGTGCTCAATTCCATCTTCCAGCAACTGAATTGAAGACTTCTACACCTAACTTGGTGTGGAAGTTGAGGAATACAAGGGTAACGATTCCACCCATCTCTCTCATTTACTTGTTCCATTACACAATTTCCATTCCTCCACTTGATAATCAAGCTCCATTCGCTTCTGATTATCAAGTGGCAACTGCCATCTCTCTGTTTGAATTGTATTTACTTGATCCAATTGCGTGTTAATAATGTGATTTAATTGTAATTGCAATTTGGTTGTCAAGGGAGTGTGGATCTCCCATATCCACACTCCTTTGGTCGATCTGTTATTGATTCATTGTTTCCTGAGTTAATTGGTTGTAATAATTTGATTTGAGTTAGCTTCTGGTGGATCTGATTGCAAATTGTAAGATCTCTGCAGAGAGACATATAGTGTCACGCGACACAACGGGCTATCCAAGTCCTGTGTAGCGCGACATAACTAGTCGCTCTGCAGAGGTCATCTTTCCATGTGTAAGTTGTTCATCTTGTTTGCTTGTCACTCCGGATAGAGTGTGGATCTACAATATCCACACTCATTTAGAGTGATTGTGTAGATCCCCGTCAGTCCTGGGCTTCATGTTGTAAGGCTTCTGCATATGACAGTTAGTGTCACGCGATACAATCTGCACAACAGATCCTATGTCATGCGACACTCCTTGTCAATATGCAGAAGTCATCTTTCAGTTATAAATTCTGTCTGTCCTCTTTGTAATATGGGATGTGGCCTCCCATGGTCAATGGCTCACAAGTTGTAATGTTTCCCTTTGAGCTATAAAACAAAGCACTCTTATGCATTTTCTACATATCTTGTCACACACATTTCGCACACACGTTTGAATGTCTTAAATGTTGAACATAGAAAGACTCGTCTACGGACGAGGCGTGTTGGGTGAACTCTCGGTTCTTCCCAACACGTAACCTGACCCCCGAACCCATTTTCTCTTTTTCAAAAGGTTTTCAATGTTTTCTTAAAAATGGCGTGGCGACTCCTATTTTTTTCGGCGAGCGCACATTCATTGGAGACTCCTCTGGGGACTTGAAACTTGGTTTTCAAAAGTGGGTCAAACTTTCGTGCTTGTTCAACATTCTTTACATTCATTTGTGTGTGCTTTGTTTGTGGCATTATATGTGTGATTTGCATTTCATGTGCTTTGTTTCTTTGTTCTCCTTATTACTCCCTTGTTGTTGATGTGCTGAGACTTGGTTTGAGTTAGTGCTTGCATGCTTGGAGGCTGGGGCTCAGTTTTGCTTGAGTTTCTGGAAATGTGGCTGATTCTGTCATGCGATAGAAGCTGCCATCTCAATCCTGGGTCGTACGATAGGATCAGCCACCCTGCAGAAGATGTGTTGTTCTACCTGGTTGTGATTGTGGGGCAGTCCCCCATAATCGAATTATGATCATTTATGCTTATTGTACTCTGTGGGGTTTAGTGTGTGTGTGTTTTCCATTTATCACCCCTTTTTCGAAAAAATAAAAAAAAATATAAAAAAAATCATTTTAATAAATAAAGGAAGATAGTCATCCGCACACTACATCACGTAGATCTAGAACCCTCGGGTGCGATTGACGGCATCGCGGACGGTGATGTATGTCGCCTACGCTTGAGCGCCTAATGTCAAACCTATCCCCCTAGCGCGTTATAGGTGGCGCCACACTTTAAAAGCTTACCCAAACGGTTGGTTTTTGGCACGACATTTTCAAAAACACTAAAATGAATTGCTTCAAAAATTTTAATAGGCCTTCGTACCTACCCCAAAACCTAGCACGTGTGGGCATGTTGCCAACGCAACATGGTTTCACGAAAGGATATGTCGTTCCCACGACATGTTCTAACGAGAGATCATGTCACTTTGTCAAGGTGCACCGACGAGAGGTCATGTCGGATTTTTCCTTGAATTTCTTCAGGAATACCCATTATGCTGCCCAAATTTCTCCAGAAATTGGGATTGCTCGTCCGTCCCATAAATGCTTTGGTTTTGTCTATGTATTATTGCCTATTATTAATTTTTAATCAATACATTTGGTGTATTTTGGATGATGTGTCCCTAAGGTTCCCCCGAGGTCTAGATTGCGTGAAATAAAGGACTAGACTTTTCCAACCGTCTCTAGGACTTAAAAGACACTGTTTTCTACTTGAACACTAATAAGATGTTGCATGAGTCCATCTCCTTCCGTACTCTTCCCTCTCCCATACCATCTCAAAGTTCTCTATCCTCCGCCTTATACTCGCTCTCTCCTCTCCAGCTATGGCAAGTTGGGTGTGTGCTCTCGTTCCCGGCGCTCATTGGTCCATATTCCCGAGGCAAAAGCAGTTCAAGTGTCCAAGCGATTGTTTATCTGATTTGGTATCCGAGATATTTGGTGCAGAGAAGAGTTTGGCCCACCAGTTTGGAAGTTCGTATCCCATGGGTCAGGAGAGTGCAAATGGTGCGTCCATCGAAAAGTTGCGAGCTACCCTTGGAGCCATTTTTTCTTGTGAACGGGAAGCCCGGTTGCTTGCTCAGATTGCTAAAGCTAAGGAAGACGACTTATGAAGGACAGAAAGTTTGAGAAGGGTCCTCGCCCCATCTCTGTCAACGATGCTCTTCCTCCCATCTGAAGTTGATGCAGTCAATCATTCCTCGTAGGATCTAGAATGTCCCTTTCGGGCATCAAGTCTGTTGAGTCCAAGTTGGACCAGTTTGCTTTGCAGTATTAAAAATCTTTGATTCTCTTCTTGCTAGACTCGAGACACCCCTGCACCCCACGCTACATTTAATTGAACCGGTCTTATTCTACATGATCGCTTGTGCTGCTCAATCACTAATGCTTTGAAATGACTAATATTTAAATTGATCAGAGTGAGAAAATTGACTGATGTCCTTCTCAAAATTGGGGCTTACAAACTCCCCATCTCGCATCTCATATGCTCACATCTCTTCCATCATCCTTGCCATCTCATTGTTCGATGAATTTGCATGGATCTTCCTCAAGGTAAGCTTAAGCAAGCGATGAAGACTTAATCTTGTTCGGATCATCCGGTATGGACTGCGGCTGAAACCTTTCACCCCTAGGGAAACCATTACCGCACCCTCACCAAACAATATCCTTTCATTTCAAGATCGGCGCGTTTTGAAACCCGTCTAACCATCTCCAAAAGAAGAGGGACTATCCCTGAGACTCCCATGATTCAAAATATGATTGACCGTCTCCAAGCTCAAGAACGGCGGAATGCAATGATCCATCCGGGGGACTAGCTGAAATTTTCTCTCAAAAACAAAATTGGAAAAGAGAGAGGAATAAAAAAAATAAAAAAGAAAAGAAAAGAAAGAGAGCCTAGTCCCTAGCAATCCTCTCGAAAGCAAAAGTCAAAGGATTCGGTCGTTACTCAAGAGGAGTCTCAGAGTGAATAAAGAGACAGCATGGATGTCCCCTCACCTTCCAAAACCAATCCCAAGCCGTCCTCTCGATTTTAGAGGATATTCCCATTACCATTACCTTTGACCTTGCCAAAGCCAAAATTGACCTCTCATTCTTAGAGGCAGCAAAGATGCAATCACAAATATCCTCACCTTAGAAATCTCAAACACATCCCTGCAAGCCAACCTCTCATCTTTAGAGGTTCAGTCAGCAAAAGGCTTAGCCGACCTCTCGTCTTAAGAGGTCATGATATTCCAAATTACCCAAGGGCCGATCGAAACCCTGAAACCCAGTTGCAGTTCCTACCGGATAACAGTTTCAGTCCAAATCTCTTCGAGGGCTAAATCAGATCAATGCTTTGTTGCTTGCTTAAGTTGGAACCAAATCCATCCCGGTTCAAGACCATCAATCAAAGATTGTGCAAATTCAATCCATCCGATTGACATTTCATGTGAGCATATTTCGTTTCTCCTCTGCAAACACTTGCCGTGAATGTCCCACTGGGGCTTCGCATCGGTGTCTCACATCGACACTCCAAGAGGATATGTTCTTTCAATTCTCCAAATCCTAAAAGATCCTCAGTTCCTCGAATTTCAATGTTCATTCTCTTTTCAATCGGGATAAGCCCGAACTACGGCGACCTGAGCTCCTCCCAAGGAGGGGAACGTAGGCAACCACAACTGGTCCGGTCGAAATCATAAATAAATCTCAGAAAATCCGGTCTCAGCAAGGGCCGTCCCTATACACCTTCCATCCTTCTGAGTTTGATTCTCGATATCAGCTGGTTTTCTCCTCGGGATTAATCGAAATATTTGTTCATATCGGCTTTGGTGGTTGAATGACTCGAACATCAATGAAGGGTTTTAAGCAGCTTTGTGATCATCACGAATAAGACAAGTTTTCAAGTGTCTCGACAAGTCTTCTCTTTCTACATCATATGAAGATAGAGATAAATACTGTTTTCGGTCAGCAGGGGCTTCCATACACTTTTCCACACCTTGTGATGCTTATACTCTCCCAAAAGAGTCAAACCATAAAGCGAGTGTGTCACAAATTCGGGATCCATTCCCACCATTCAAAAGATGTGCCCTTGCACGTATACATTTCCGAGTCTTGTCCAGCGACTGATTGACTGCGGTTTGAAATGATGAGTTGCCTCTTTGGCCACAAGATGACTCTGTCTGCAATAAGGCTGCATTGAATCTCATCAAACTGGGCTTTGCCGTGTTGTTCCCTCAGGACCGGATTCCCCTCGGGTTTACTTCACATTATCAACTGGGGCTTCGTCAAGCCAGGATCATTCTCTGCACGTTCTCTGCTGCTTGCTGTCTCGGGCGCCCGACGCACCTCATCCCATCAGCAACAATCAACCTACTGCAACCAGTACTCCCGAGAGCATCCCCGACTTGCCTAGGCTGCACCATCCATGCACCATCACTCATACATTTCCCCACCTCATGGGAGAGGGTCCAACCCATACATCATCATATATACATATTCGTTCCATACACAATCCATCATAGCACAACTGCTACATACACATCTGCTCGCCAAGCCGTGCAAAATCCTCACTTCCTTTCCATCCCCAGCTGAGATGGACTTGTGCAACAAAAGAACAATAACACATAATAAAATTCAAGTCAAATAAAATGCAAAAGTGCCTTGAGTGTTGTGTTTTTCCCCCCGCAGGGTACAATAACCAAGTGATCATAATTTGACCGTGAGGACTGCTCCTCGAATCACAATATTGGACAAGGATTCCAAATCCTGCAGGTGGCAGTCCCCACCTTTATCATATTCATCAGGCCCGTCACCTTCGGACTCATCAACATCATCTGAAAGAGCGTTAGCTGCCTCAGCCTTAAAGCAATGCTTGTCAAAAGGAGCTCCAGCTGCCCCAGTATCCAAGCAATAATGCTCACCAGTCTCGACGACTTCAAAGCCTATTTTGCAAAGACCGTCAATGGCCATCCAGCAAGCATCGACAAGTGGTATAGGTCCCTCCGGCAGCCACGGTCATCAAGCAGTAGCATGAGACCCTCCGGCAGCTACAACCCTCCACAACGATCAGCAGTAGCATCAGTCCCTCTGGCAGCTACAACCTTCCTCAATCATCAGCGTAGCATCAGTCCCTCCGGCAGCTACAGGTAAGCACAACACAGGTATGAAATATATCTCGTTTAAATTGTCAACTCATCATGTCTGGCATTCTCGAAAAATCATTTCCTTCCGTTCATCTAGTACAATCGGGTCCAGACGCCTCCCAACAGTCTTCAATCGGGTCCAGACACCTCCCAACGGTCTTCCATCGTGTTCAGACACCTCCTAACAGTCTTCAATGGGGTCGAGACGCCTCCCAACAGTCTTCCATCCGGTTCAGACGCCTCCCAACAGTCTTCAAACGGATTCAGACACCTCCTAACAGTCTTCCATCGGGTTCAGATGCCTCCTAACAGTCTTCCATCGGGTTCAGACGCCTCCTAATAGTCCTCCATCGGGTTCAGACACCTCCTAACAGTCTTCCATCGGGTCCATCCATCAGAATCAAAAATCCTCAGGTCCATCCCTCTCATCACAGAATTATCGGGTCCGTACCATCCAGCAACAATTATAGCATGAGATCCCTCCGGCAGCTACATCTATCCCCAGCAGAATCAACAGTAGCGTGAGTCCTCTGGCAGCTACTCCCCATCAGCAGTGGCATGAGTCCCTCCGGCAGCCACGACCATCAGCAACGGTAGCGTGACTCCCCTGGAAGCTACTCTTCACCAACACCCAATGGTATGAGTCCCTGCGGCATCCACAACCGTCATCAACAGTAGTGTGAGTCCCCTGGCAGCTACTCTTCACCAACACCCAGTGGTATGAGTCCCTCCGGCATCCACGACCATCATCAACAGTAGCGTGAGTCCCCTGGCAGCTACACTTCACCAGCACCCAGTGGTATGAGTCCCTCCGGCAGCCACGACCATCAGCAATAGTAGCATGAGTCCCTCTTGCAGCTACAACATTTCATCAGCAGTGGTTGTGATGATGTGCCACCAAAATTTTTCCGAAAGGTTACTTTTGAAATTTTTCGTTTCTTTGAAAAACCAATCGAAAAAAAAAAGGACCGGAGTCGCCACGCCATTTTTGTTTTAAGGGCCAAAACTTTGAAAAATGCCCGAGATCAGAAATTTAGGTTCGGAGGTCATGTTACGCATCGGGAAGGACGTTAGTGTGCACCCGGCGCGCCTCGCAAAACGAGTCTTCCAAACATTTGAAATCCTTTGTTGTGTGTGTGTGTGTGTGTGTGTGTTTTGACCAAAATGAGTTGAAACTGAGAAAAACAAAATGGGGAACTCTTTATAAGACTTTGAACAATCCCCAAGATTTTTGGTATGATTTTTGGATTGAGTCTTGGCACTCAAAAGATTTTTGGATTTGAAAAAGCAATTCTGCCAGAATGAAAGAAGGCAGTTGACCCTTGACTTTGAAATGGACTTAAAGGCTTCAAAACCTCAAAATCTGGGGAAAGTCCGAGAATGAAAGTTGCTTAAAACACCCTAAATAGGGTTTATGCAAAGGAACTTTCCATTTTTGAAGTAATTTGTGGGGTCAAAACCTTCTGGAAATCTCAGATATGAAATCTGGATTTCCAGAAGCTGATGAACTGGCCTCTAAAAGAAAAATTGAAAAAAGGAGTTTTACTCATTCCAAAAATAAAATAAAAATATGTCTGGAAAGCTCTGGATGTTGGCTACAAAAAGTATTTTGTAGTCAACACCCAATTCCAAGCTTTACTAGGTCCAAAAAATAGGAAAATGGACTGAGGTCTCAGAACAATGCTACTGGACAGCAAAATGTTCTTGAGATCTGACTATTTTTGGGAAGTCGCCCTGAGATCTGACTATTTTTGGGAAGTCACCCTATGATCTGACTGTTTTTGGGAAGTCACCCTATGATCTGACTATTTTTGGGAAGTCACCCTATGATCTGACTATTTTTGGGAAGTCGCCCTATGGTTTGACTATTTTTGGGAAGTCGCCCGGGTAATAATTTTGGTTTGTCGAATTAGGGGATGATTACGATTTGTCGCTTTCCTCGTGTTGTGTGTTGAAATCGAAGTGATAGCGTTTTAGGTGCCTCGAACCTTAATGATGGAGTCTTAGGTGCCTTGAACCTTGATGATGGCGTCTTAGGTGCCTCGAACCTTGGAGATGGCGCCTTAGGTGCCTCGAACCTTGATTTGAAATGATTTCCCTTTGACGGTTTGGGATGGATGGTCCTTTGGTGGATTTTAGTTCAGGAATATGAACCTAAATGGGGACTTAGTTCAGGAGTATGATTCTAAATCGAGGTTTTGTTCAGGAGTATGAACCTAAATGGGGATTTAGTTCAGGAGTATGAACCTAAATGGGGACTTAGTTCAGGAGTATGATCCTAAGTCGGGGTTTCAGTTCAGGAGTTTGAACCTAAATGGGGACCTAGTTCAGGAGTATGATCCTAAGTCGGGGTTTCAGTTCAGGAGTATGAACCTAAATGGGGACCTAGTTCAGGAGTATGATCCTAAGTCGGGGTTTCAGTTCAGGAGTATGAACCTAAATGGGGACCTAGTTCAGGAGTATGATCCTAAGTCGGGGTTGAGGGAGACTGTTTGAGGGCATTCTCGCAGGGGAAGATTAGAGTTTATGATGATTATCGGGGAAAAAGGGTGACCGTGTTGGTCAAGCGGCTGGACCTATGGTAGGCTACCTACGTATCCCGAGTGGGAATCAAGCCAATCGTAGTTCGAAATTTGCTGGGGATGGTCTTTGATGGTTTGACGGTATTTGGGAGTCACCCGGGGTTTGATGATAATGTTCTTTTAGAAAAGTAGTTGACTAAGATATGCTTTCATACCGTGCCGTGCTTACTGTAGCCGCTATAGGAAGGACTGAGGCTACGGCTGATGTTGATGAAGAGTTGTTGGGTTGCCGTTCGTGGGACGGTTTCTGCTGACGATTTGCTGTCTTTGGAGGCATTTTGACCTGAAGGAGGAGTTTGGTTTAGTCTGCATCTTGCTGGTGATCGTCAACCTTGTAGAAGTTGTTGAGCTTGTCTTCACATTGGGACTTCTTGCTTTTGAGAACTTTGTGTCTCTGACCGATTTGCATTTGAGAACTTGGTGTCTGTAACCGAATTGTATCTGAGAACTTGGCGTCCCTGACCGATTTGTATTTGAGAACTTGGCGTCTCTGACCGAATTGTATTTGAGAACTTGGCGTCTCTGACCGATTTGTATTTATATTTTGAGAACTTGGCGTCTCTGACCGAATTGCATTTGAGAACTTGGCGTCTCCGACCGAACTGTATTTGAGAATTTGGCATCCCTGACCGATTTGCATTTGAGAACTTGGCGTCTCTGACCGATTTGTATTTGAGAACTTGGCGTCTCTGACCGATTTGTATTTTGAGAACTTGGCATCTCTGACCGAACGGTAGACACTGGAGGTGGTCTTCATTGGGGGCTAATTTCATCCATTTGTGGACATTGGAGGTCGTCTTTAGCAAGTTGCAGATGCCGGAGCTTGTTTTTGCCAAACTGTAGATGCTGGAGGCTGTCTTCATCCATTTGTGGACATTGGAGGTCGTGTTTGGTGAAGATCATCCTTGCCGAAAAGGGGGATTTGATTTCACGTTTGAATTCCTGCATTCGTTAGTTAAGAGGAAGATGCATATATGACATTCATGATGACAGATGCATGCATAGAGCCAAAAATGATTGTGAGAGTATCATTGCATATGTGTGCGAGATGATGCATTTACTTGCTTTCGAAGATGCACTTAGCCTAAGCTTTTGGCAGGGAATTTATGATCTTCAATCACTTAGGATTGTTCCTATTGATTCAAGTTTTGTGCATGCTACATGAGCCCTAGGGAGATTTTTGTTGGGATGCATGGTGATGAGAGGGGATGCATTGGGATGTATGTGTCTGGAAACTGTTTGGAACAGATTTTGAGCAAGTGGTGAGAGCCCTCGATCGCGATTTAAACAGCGGTTGTTGATGAGGTTTTGTTAATAGTATCACATGGACCTCAATTTTGATGAGATTGGATTCGGATCCCGGGTCTTGATTGAAATTTTCCCTCTCATTCTTGGTCATTTGAAGTTGATGCTGACAGGCTCTAGGGCACGTTGATACGAGTGAAGCTTCTTTCATTCGGGTGAGCTGTGACTTTGGCCGAAACCTTATCCGGAGAATGGTTTGATGGAATTGCTAATGCCGGGAGAAACCCTGATCTTGAATTCCGATGCTACGGGAAGCTGCCGTGTACCAAGTTCTGAAGCTGAAATTCTTTCTTGATAAAATTCGGGTCCAGAAGACCATCTTGACAAAGTCCCCGGATCCTGAGTAGGTAAAGTCCAGATTTTGAAGAAGCGACTTGGCGAGTCTATCTCGTAGTGAAGAAACCAATGTGGACCCAAAGATGACTATAGAAGTCCCAGCTTGAAGAGCTGATACAGGAGAACCTGGGAGAACCGCTTAACAAGCCCTAGCGTGAAGAAATTCAGAGCAGTCTTACTGTAGACAGAGTCGTCATGTGACCAGGGAGGCACCCGTCTTTTCGGATCTTATTCAACCAGCCAATGGACAAGACTCAGAAATGTTTACGTGCAGGGGCACATCTTTCGAAAAGTGGGAATGAATCCCGATTTTGTGTATACACACTCACTTTAGGTTTGACTCTTTTGAGAGAGTATAAGCATCACAAGGTGTGGAAAAGTGTATGGAGGCCCCTGCAGACAGAAAGACAGTGTTTGGCTCTATTTTCCTATGATGTAGAAAGAGAAGACTTGTCGAGACACTTGAAAACTTGTCTTATTCATGATGATCACAAAGCTGCTTAAAACCCTTTGTTAATGTTCGGGTTATTCAATCCCTAAATCTGATATGAACAAATATTTTGATTAATCACAAGGAGAAAACCAACTGATATCGAGAGTTAAGCTCGGAAAGTGTATAGGGACGATCCTTGATGAGACCGGATTTTTTTTTTTTTTTTGGGGATTTGTTTGTGATTTCGACCGGACCTTTTCTGGTTGCCTACGTTCCCTCCATTATGAAGAGCTCAGGTCGCCGTAGTTCGGGCATATCCCGAATGAAGAGAGAATGAGTGTGAAAATTCAAGACTTTGAGGTCTTCAGGGGAATTTGAGGATTGGAGATTTGAATAACATATCCCCTTAGAGTGTCCCTGAAAGACACGGATGCGAAGCCCTAGTGGGACATCCACGGCAAGTGTTTGTGGAGTAGAAATGAATTATGCTCACATGAAATGTCGAATGAATCAAATTTGAATTTGCACAATCTTTGATTGGTAATTTTGAGTCAAAATGGATTAGATTCCAATTTAAGCAAGCAATGAAGCGTTAATTTGATTTAGATCTTATGATGAAATTGCTATCCGATAGGAATTGCAGTTGGGTTTCCGGGCTTCGATCGGCCATCGGGTAATTTTGGAAGTTATGACCTCTTAAAGTGAGAGGTCGGCTGGGCCTTTTGCTGACTGAACCTCTAAAAATGAGAGGTTGGCTTGCAGGGATGTGTTTGGGAAATCTACGGCGGGGAAGATTGATTGCCTCTAAGAATGAGAGGTCAAATTTTGACTTTGGCCAAAGGCGAGGGTAATGGGAGTATCCTCTAAGATCGAGAGGATGGCTTGGGATTGATTTAAGGTAATGGTGAGAGGAAATTCAAGCTATCGACAACTTTTTTGCGATCTTGCGAGAGTTCAGGATCCTTTTTGATCATTGGAGAGCTTCTTGAGAAGTCAGGGATTTTTACTGAATTGTGAGGATCGACAATCCTTCTTGTTTTTTTTTGAAGCTTTTTTTTTTTTTTTTTTTTTTTATTTTGCTTAAGCTCCTCTTTTTTTTGACTTGGAAAGCTTCCTGAGGAGTTGAGGACTATCTTTGTCCTTCCTTCATGGCTTGAGATATTTTGCGCATCGCCGACTCTCGAAGTTAACTTCTTGGCGTTGCTTGGACTTCTCTCAATAAGGAGAAAGGTGATGGCTAAACCGGGTTTCAAAACACGCCGATCTTGAAATGAAAGGATATTGTTTGGTGAGGGTAAGGTAATGGCTTTCCTATGGGTGAAAGGCTTCAACTGCAATCCCTACTGGATGATCTTAAACGAGATTAAGTCTTCATTGCTTGCTTAAGCTTTATATGAGAAAAGATCCATGCAAATTCATCGAGCAATGAGATGATGAGGATGAAAGGGATGTGAGCATATGAGATGCAAGATGGGGAGTTGGTAAGCCCTAATTTGGGAAGGATATCAATTGATTTTCTCACTCCGATTAATTTAAATATTAATCATTTCAACGAATTAGTGGTTGAGCAGCACAAGTGATCATTTTGGATAAAACCATTTCAATTAAGTGTAACGTGGGTGCGCAAGTGATGTCTCGAGTCTAGCAAGAAGAGAAAAAAGACTTATATTAAAAGCTAGGCATTTAACTACTGTGTCCAAAATGGACTACAACGACAAATGTCCAGGAAGGACTTAGGTGACAGGGAAGTACTAGAACCTACAAAGGTTGACTAAAAGACTAATTTAGAGATAGGTAGCCCCTAATCTAGCTGCTCTTTGCTGTTGGATCATGCATCTACTCTTCGACGCTGGAGATGGGAGCTATTGCAGATCTTTCCATCAGGATTTCCTTGGCAATCTCTTGCTTAATCCAACCACTTTCATCGCCTGCGATGGCTGATTCACCGACCTCACAAGGGGGCGAGTCAAATTCCATTATGCCCTTGAGAGCTTGAACCACCAAACTCGATCATGTTGACACTCATGTTGTTAGGGAGCGGGTTATTGATAGTATTAGGCCCTTCAGGCATCTCTAACCTCCCTTGCTCAATCAAACTTTGGATGGCCTTTTTCAGGGGGACACAATCATCCGTCAGGTGCCCATGGTACTGATGAAAGGCACAATGCTTGGAGGTATCCAAAGGAGCGTTGGGGTTTCTTGGCTGATAATTAACCAAAGGCCGGAGCAAACCTTCTTTTACCAATTCTCTAAACATATCACTTAAAGGCATCCCAAGGTTTCTCAAGCCTTGGAGCCGAGATGTGGATGCATCAGGTCTCTTGGGAACAAAGGAAGTGGCATTGTTACAGTCCTGTCCCGCGTAGCTGATTGCCTCTTTGCCTTTAGCGGGAGCGAGAGCAGTGTTGGAGGGAGGAGCCCGATATCCGTAGGCGGGTGCGGCAGTCGGCTGCTGATTGTAAGCCTTTTCAAACTTAGCCCCGGAATTAACCATTGCACGCAAGTCAGCGTAGGGGAAGTGACTGATGGAAGCTCTCAGATGCGGCTTCAAGCATGACTGAAAGATGTCTAACTGCTCCTCGTCAGAGGGAGGAATGGCCATTTCTCTGAGCTTTAAGTTCCACCTCTTATAGAAATCCCCAATATTCTCATTAGGGTATTTGCATCGTTGTTTGCGGAGTCAACTCTGTTTGTCTCCCATTCCAAGTTGGCTTTATACTTATACGTGAAAGTATTGGTAATCCGTTCCCAAGTATCCCTAGCTTCAGTGCAATCGGAAAAACCATTTCAAAGCCCCACGACTTCAAGAGAGACTAAAGTAATCGGCCAACCTTTGGTTTGTGCATCCCTTAGCCTTCATTGCCAAAGTATAGGTGTCCAAGTGAGTTTTAGGGCATGCACTCCCGTCAAACAATTCCAGTGGGCATCACAAACTTGTGAGGCGGGGAACAATCGAGTCGGGATACGTAGGCCGAAGAGCGAGTGTTCTTTTTGGCGGTCAATTCAGCAATCTGTGCTTTCATTTCCTTGTGTTTCTCCATAAACCAAGCCAATTGGGGATCCAGAGGTGGAGCGGGAATTCTGAGCCGATATTCGAGCTAGGAAGAGGACTAGCTGTTGGTGGTGCATTGGTGGAAGGAATACCATATTACGGAGCATAGGTGAAAACTCTCATTGGCCCAAATTACCCGGGAGTGTAGGTAGGAGGCTGGGGCAAAAGGATAGAAAACCGGCGACTTGCGTTGGCTTCCAATCGGCAGAGAAGATGGAGGCGGATCTGAGGTAGCCGAGATGGCTTGGATTTCCGGAGTGAGGCCCATAAGTAGGCTTAAGTGCGGGCTGCTGTCCCACGGTCGTTGAATTGCATGGGTGGTTGTGGCGAGGATGCATAACCGAGAGGATCTTTGTGGTCTGGTGATTCGATGAAACCGGATGGAGGTTTGGTAACCCATCGAACCCCGAGTGATAAATGGATTTGGGAAAGGCTGTGTGAGGAGCAACTAAACCAGACCATTCGAGGAGGGGCTCCCTGACCGCGGCCCATAACCGCATCGTGGCGGCATTCCAAACCTGTGGTTGTGAAGGTCCGGATTGATCGGTTCCGAGCTGCGGTGGGATTCCAATCTCTTGTGGCATTCCGAGGTATCCCAACCGTGAGAGGACATTCCGTGCGACTTTGCCCCAGCTGAGAGCTGGTAGATTCGTCCCATCAGGCCGGGGATCCAAAGTGGTCTCGACCCGTGCAGATCGAGGAGCATGGGTTACGTAGCACCGAAGGAGGTTGGTAATGGCATCTTTGGAGCGGTCGGGCGACGAAGATTAGGATTGGAGTCTTCCTCTTCTTCCACGGTGAAGGTGCCATCCGGGTTGAGGCGGCGGCCAATCCATGGCTTTTGATAGCCTCCATAAGGCCGTTCAACCGTGCTTCCCTGGCGCACTCTCATCTCGTTCGGCTAGCCGATTCCACCGTTGTTCTGCTCCGAGGAGTCCCGGGAGGCGGAGTGACGTTGTCCCCATCGTTACCAGCTGATGCAGACATTCTGAAATTCGGAGTCGGAACAGACGGTGAAGCTGACGATGCGCTTGACTCTTCCCAACTGATTAAACGGTGACCCGATGCCCGAAACCAACCTTTGTGAGGAGCTGCGGGGGAAAGACACAAGGGTTCAGATGTATGGGAATTGAAGGAGGGTAGGTGTTTGGGCTTTAGGCTCATGCAACATGCGATTATTTGTTCACGTTTACTTAAAACAATGTTTTATTAACCTAATCGGTTGGAAAAGATTGCTCTTCTTTTTTGCAAACTACTCTGATTCCTGGATCAGTGGGCCCCGTCACTACGTCTATAAGCCCCTCGTATTCCACCTGTATTTCGACCTCCCAGGGTGGACAGCCCCGGGCGAGGGTCCTATAGGGCAAGCGGGTCCCACCGACCGAAAAGAAAAACGATCCTAAAAGTCTGGCGGGTAATCGAGTCTTAACGAGCATTCGATGTAAATTACGGACAAAGCTGACGTCGAAGTCAAGATCGTGTCCGAGGGCTCGACAAAAAGTCGGCATGATTTGGGTGATGAATGTCCACGGTTGATCTTGACTTGTCGTTAGTTGAAATTTGTAATTAGGCATGGAATAACCGCTAATCCTTGATGACTCGGTGTCATGCTTTGGGAGTCGATGTATAATTTGTGCCGGTCGAGCCAAAGTCAAGGCGCCGGTCAATATCTTGGTCAAAGTCTGCGGCGGAAAACCGGCATGACTTCGGCGATTAGGGACCCAAAAGATATTGAGTCGGTATGCCGACAAAGACTTGAAAGGAAAGGTCTATACACGGACGGGGCATGACACGAGACCAGACTAAAAACCAGCGGGTCTCGGACAAAGTGTGTCACGGACAAGTGCATGGTCGACACGAGGCTCCATGGGATGTTTGGGTAGTCCTGTGCTCGTCCGAGAGGCGTAATAAGACCAAACGGACCGCGACAAGGATTTCCCCGGGTTAGGGACGTAGTGTGCAGTGTACGGTCACGTGCGCGTAGTGTGCAAGCAGTCTATCTTCTTTTTCTGAGTAAAATAGAGATTTTTTTATGTGTCTTAAAAGGCATGATGCATGATTCTTTTTTTGAAAATTTTCTTTTTTTTTTGAAAATCCTTTTTTTTTTGAAAATTTTTTTTGAAAATTTTTTTTTTGAATTTTTTTTTTTTTTTGAAAATTAATGAACACATAAGCACATAATCACAAAAATTCCAACAGTTAGGGACATGATTTCCGACAGTCAAAATTTTGACTTTTTCCGAGGCGGCCAAAACAAACACGAAAATGTGCAAAAATCAACACACACAAAACAAAGGATTTCAAATGTCGGGACGGAAGCTTGACCCTCAAAAGTTTTTCTTTTTTTTTTGAAAAGATAAAACTTGTAAATCCCCAGCGGAGTCGCCACTGTGATGATGTGCCACCAAAATTTTTCCGAAAGGTTACTTTTGAAATTTTTCGTTTCTTTGTAAAACCAATCGAAAAAAAAAAGGACCGGAGTCGCCACGCCATTTTTGTTTTAAGGGCCGAAACTTTGAAAAATGCCCGAGATCAGAAATTTAGGTTCGGAGGTCATGTTACGCGTCGGGAAGGACGTTAGTGTGCACCCGGCGCGCCTCGCAAAACGAGTCTTCCAAACATTTGAAATCCTTTGTTGTGTGTGTGTGTGTGTGTGTGTGTGTTTTGACCAAAATGAGTTGAAACTGAGAAAAACAAAAATGGGGAACTCTTTATAAGACTTTGAACAATCCCCAAGATTTTTGGTATGATTTTTGGATTGAGTCTTGGCACTCAAAAGATTTTTGGATTTGAAAAAGCAATTCTGCCAGAATGAAAGAAGGCAGTTGACCCTTGACTTTGAAATGGACTTAAAGGCTTCAAAACCTCAAAATCTTGGGAAAGTCCGAGAATGAAAGTTGCTTAAAACACCCTAAATATGGTTTATGCAAAGGAACTTTCCATTTTTGAAGTAATTTGAGGGGTTAAAACCTTCTGGAAATCTCAGATATGAAATCTGGATTTCCAGAAGCTGATGAACTGGCCTCTAAAAGAAAAATTGAAAAAAGGAGTTTTACTCACTTCAAAAATAAAATAAAAATATTTATGGAAAGCTCTGGATGTTTTCTACAAAAAGTATTTTGTAGTCAACACCCAATTCCAAGTTTTAATAGGTCCAAAAAATAGGAAAATGGACTGAGGTCTCAGAACAATGCTACTGGACAGCAAAATGTTCTTGAGGGAAAATATGATTTTTTGGGGGATTTGCATCTATGTTCACCCCATTTTCATCCCTAGACTTGATACCACTACTTTTTTTTAAGTGGTTATCATATTCAAGTCATCCTTGGGGAATTTATGGGGTTTAAACATGTCCTTTGCAAAGGGAAAGGGGATATTTTGTAGAAATGAAATTAAAGAGACAAATCAACTAGAGATTTAAAATATGGACCATTTGAGATGGTCATTCATGAATATGAACTTCAAGATGACCATCTTGGGTCAAAACTTAAGTTAAACTAGACATCAAGTAGATCCAAGTAAGAAGAACAAGATGAACAAGAAGTTAAAAGAGGATTTTAGGGTTTTGAGAAGGAGGGCTTTACCAATGGTGACACCCTATCTTCCTAGGCTTGGAATTTGACTTGAGGAGTATCAAGATTTGGTGTTTGACTTGAGGAGTATCAAGGTTTTGTGTTTGGATTTGTGTTTGGAGTAAGATTGGAAAAGATTCAAGAGAAAATGGTGGCAATCTAGGGATTCCCACTGTTTTCTCTCTATATTTCGCCAGAGTTTCGTTGCTGTGATCAAAATTGTGTTGTGTAAACTGAGAGAGGAGGGTTCAATTTATAGGACACTGTGAGTGTCAATCATATCCGCGCGGATAGGGTTCGACGCGTGCACTGTTCATCTGCTACAGTGTAGGCTGTTGGACAGGAGGAATATTTTCAGAGAATTCAAACTGATTGCTGTTTTTCAACTTTCTTAATTCGGATTTTTCCAATTTCTTTTGCTTTTTGAGATTCTTTTCTTGGTTTAACTTTAAATGGCAATCCCCATTTTGCCCTCACTTTGTTAGAAAAGTTAGGAATGTTAGGAATTGTTGGAATTGTTATAACTTTCGTTAATTTTCTAACGAAAATTCTAACAAGCTCAAATTGAAGCACTTACATTGGTATGAGTACCTCTGGCATCCACGACCATCACAACAATAGCGTGAGTCCCTCGGGCAGCTACTCGTCACCATCAGTTGCAGCATGAGTCCCTCCGGCAGCTACAACTCTCCATCAGCCCTCCATGGTTATCAACAGTAGCATGAGACCCTCCGGCAGCTACTCGTCACCATCAGTTGCAGCATGAGACCCTCCGGCAGCTGCAACCTTTCACCATCCGCAGTAGCATCAGTCCCTCCGGCAGCTACAAGTAAGCACAGCAAAGGTATAAAAGCTTATCTCTAACCTTTCTTGCTCCTCGTCGGTTGCGCTTTCGAACTACGATTTGGCTTGATTCCCTCCCAGGGATACATAGGAATCCTTTCTCCAAAGGTCCAGCCATCCGATCTCACCAGATCATTGTCTATGCTATCCACCTTATCCCCAGCCGCTCATTGGGATTGGGTCTTATTTTATCAACAACCTCACTTCTTCCATAAGTGACGTTGCCGAGGGGCTCTGTAAGTATTCCAATCCAATTCGCAACCCTTTTGGGTGCATTTTAATACGATAAATTGCATTAAGGGGCGCTTTGGTAAATTCCCGATCTATTCTAAGACTCCTGGAAACATTCCATAAGTTTCTTGCGAAAGAAGTACCTTTTGGTACTTTGCTCATGCTAAAGGACCTGCAGTGAATAAACCTTTTTGGACCTTTTGGGTATTTACTCAGAATATTCCAGAAACTGGTTTTGGCGCCAAAAGCAGTTGGTGACACCTTGTGTCACTGTAAGTGCTCCAATTTGAGCTTGTTAGAATTTTCGTTAGAAAATTAACGAAAGTTATAACATTTCTAACAATTCCTAACTATCCTAACATTTCTAACAAAGTGAGGGTAAAATGGGCATTGTTATTTAAGGTTAAACCTTAAAAAGAATCTCAAAAAGCAAAACAAAAGAAGAAAACCAAAAATGGCAATGGCTGGAACATAATCTGGCTGTTTAATTTGAATTTTGAAAAGATTATTCCTTGTGTCCAAAGCCTGAAGCTGCATTTAATGAACAGTGCACGCTGAGGTTCCTATCCGCGCGGATGACTTTGCAATTTCAGGAGGGCTATAAATTGAGCCCTCCGATCCACGAGAAAAAAGGAGGAAGAACACAAATGCAACGAAGTTCTGGCGAAATATAGAGAGAAAACAGTGAGAATTCTCAAGAATTGTCACCTTTTTCTTTCCCATCTTTCCCAACTCATACTCATCCACTCACTCTCATATTAAAGCCCTAAACACTCATACATTCAAGCCAAACACTCAAGAACACAAGGAAGATTGGTAAACCCTCTTCTTCCTAACCCTAAATCTCATCCATGCATGCATCTTCAAACTACAAAATGTAGTTCTTTCATCTCCTTTCTCTAGATCTAAGAAGATCACCATGGAAGACCATCTCCATGGATGATCTTCTACAAAGATCAACATTATTTTCAAAGCTTTTCTTTCTTACTTGCAAAAATGCACTTTCAAAACCCTAAAAAACCATTTTCAAGCACTAAATCTTGATTTCAAAGGGTAAAATCCCCCCAAGCAAATGAAATGCTTAGTCCTAATGTACCCCAAGGATGGTTTGGTATAGTTGATTCACCACTAAAATGTCTAGTGATCACTAACCAAAACCTAGGGAAATGGGGACAAGCATGGATGCCAAACCCCCCTTAAAATCATATTTTCTTTCTTGAGAAGTTGCTGTCCAGTAGCAATTTTCTCAGACCTCAGTCCATGGTCTTAATTTTTGGACACAGATGAACTTGGAATTTGGTGTTGACTACAAAACACTTTTTGTATCCAACATCCAGAGCTTTCCAGACATATTTTTACCTTATTTTTTGGGTGAGTAAAACTCCTCTTTTCAATTTTTCTTTCAGAGGCTAGTTCATCAGCTTCTGGGAATCCAGATCTCATATCTGAGGTTTCCAGAAGGTTTTGACCCCTCAAATCTTCTCCAATATGGAAATTTCTTTCACACAAAGTTTATTCAAGGAGTCTAGAGAAACTTTCATTCTCTGAGTTCATCCAGATTATGAAGTTTTAGGACCCTTGAATCCATTTCAAAATCAGGTGTCTGCTGCCATTTTCTTCTGGCAGAAGTGACTTCTCAACTTCAAAAGGTTTTTTTTGAGTACCAAATCTCAAACCAAAAATTCTCCAAAAAATCATGGGATCAGTTTAAAGTCTTAAAAAGACATCCCAATTTTTACTTTTTCCAGTTTCAACTTATTTTGGCCAAAACACACACACACACACACACACAAATGATTTTCAGCTTGGAAGACTCGTTTTTACGAGGCGCGTCGGGTGCACACTAACGTCCTTCCCGACGCGTAACATGACCTCCGAACCTAAATCTCTGATCTCGGGCTTTTTTCAAAGTTTTGGCCCTTCAAAATTAAAATGGCGTGGCGACTCCGTTTTTCCGGTTTTATTTGGTTTTTCAAAGAAACGCAAAAATCGAATTTTTCCGCGAAAAGGCAAACACCATCGTTAATAAAGGTGGCGACTCATTTGGGGACTAAGCTTTTTAATAAAAAATGGTATTCGGTATATTGGTGGAAACCACTAAATTTCCCGTTATCGCCTCCTAACACGAGTCGGGGATAAATTGTGGTCTAACAATCCCACGTACCGGTATCACCGTTTTCAAAAAAAAAGCTTTTGAGGGTCAAGCTTCCGTCCCGGCTTTGAAAATCATTTTTGTGTGTGTGTTGATTTTTGCAGTTTTCATGTTGTTTTGGCCGCCTCGGAGAAAGTCAAAATTTTATTTGTCGGAATAATGTCCCTAACTGTCGGAATTTCCGTGCCTTCGTGCTTATGTGCTCATAAAAAAAAATTTCAAAAAAAAAAGAAAATTTCCAAAAAAAAAATCATGCATCATATTTTTAAGACACATAAAAAAATCTCTATTTTACTCAGAAAAAGAATATAGACTGCTTGCACACTACGCGCACGTGACCGTACACCGCACACTACGTCCTTAACCCGGGAAATCCTTGTCGCGGTCCGTTTGGTCTTATTACGCCTCTCGGATGAGCACGGGACTACCCAAACATCCCATGGAGCCTCGTGTCGACCATGCACTTGTCAGTGACACACTTTGTCGAGACCCGGTTGGTTTTTAAGTCCGGTACGTGTCATGCCCTGTCAGTGTATAGACCTTTCCTTTCAAGCCATTGTCGGCATACCGACTCAATATCTTTCGGGTCCCTAATCGGTCGAAGTTACGCCGGTTTTCCGCCGCAGACTTTGACCAAGATATTGACCGGCGCCTTGACTTCGGCTCGGCGGCACAAATTATACACCGACTCCCGGCATTGACACCGAGTCATCAAGGATTAATGACTATTCCATGCCTAATTACGGCTTAACCGACGACAAGTCAAGATCAATCTTGGACGCTTATCGGTCTAAATCATGCCGACTTTTGTCGAGCCCTCGGACATGATCTTGACTTTCGACGTCGGCTTTGTCCGTAATTTACATCGAATGCTCGTTAAGACTCGATTACCGCCGGACTTTTAGGATCGTTTTCTTTCGGTCGGTGGGACCCGCTTGCCCTATAGGACCCTCGCCCGGGCTGTCCACCCTGGGAGGTCGAAATACGGGTGGAATACGAGGGGCTTATAGACGTAGTGACGGGGCCCACCGATCCGAGAATCGAGTAGTTTGCGAAAAAGAAGAGCAATCTTTTCCAACCAATTAGGTTAATAAAACATGTTTTAAGTAAACGTGAACAAATAAGCGCATGTTGCATGAGCCTAAAGCCCAAACACCTACCCTCCTTCCATTCCCGGACATACGAACCTTCATGTCCTTTCCCCGCCTCCGCACAAAGCTTGGTTTCGGGCACCGGTCACCGTTTGATCAGTTGGGAAGAGTCAAGCGCATCGTCGGCTTCGCCATTTGTTCCGACTCCGGGTTTCGAGAATGTTCATCGGCCGGTAACGATGGGGATAACGTCACTCCGCCTCCCGGGACCCCTCGTACAGACGAGCAACAATGGAATCGGTTAGCGAGAACGAGATGAGGTTACGGCAGAAGCACGGCTAAACGGCCTTATGGAGGCTATTAAGAGTCACGGTCGGCCGCCGGCCTCAATCCGGATGGCACCTTCACCGTGGAAGAAGACGAGGATGCAAACCCCACTCTCGGTCGCCCGATTACACCGGGATGCCGCCACCCACCTCCTATGGTGCCACTACCAGAACCCATGTTCCTCGATTTTCGGGTCGGCCCGGCTCCCGACCACGAGACCACCAGGATCCATGCAGCCAGCGGCACAAATCGGTGGGGGCAAAATCAGCACGGGATGTCTTCTCATGGTTGGGGCTATCTCGAATGCCACGACTAATCGGGATCCTCCTCGGTTCGGAACCGGACAATCCGACCCTCACAAAGAATGGCCGCGTTCGGAATGCCGCCACAACTTGGTTACAGGCCACAGTCAGGAATCCTCCTCGAACGTCTCCATCCCGGTGTCATCCGAATCACCGGGACCGCAGTACCCCGGGTTACACACCTTCGCCACTGGCGGCCATGCAATTCAACAATCGGGACGGCGGCCCGCACTCAAGCCTACTTACGGGCCCCACTGAAATCCAAGTTATCCGGCCACATCGGGCTGCCCCCACCTACTTTGCCGGTTGAAAATCCACAAAGCAAGCCGTAAGGTTCTACCCTTTTGCTCGGGCTCCTACTCATGCTCCCAGTGGTAACTCGGCCCGGGACGGGTTTTCACCTACGTCCCCGGATCGGCCGTTCCCTCCACCCGATCTGCCTCCGGTGGTAGCTCCTCTCTCTAGCTCGGCCACTAGCTTGAATGCCATGGTTCCGCCACAAGACCCTCATCCGGCCCGGTTCATGGAACAACACAAGGAAATGAAAGCGCAGACGCCGAACCGATCGCGCAAGAAGCCCGCCCTTCCGCCTGGGACCCGGACTCCATTGTTCCCCTGCCCCACAAATTCGTGATGCCAAATCTGGATCTCTTTGATGGACCGCATGTCCCAAAACCCATTTGGACACATATACCTTGGCGATGAAAGCCAAAGGATGTACCAATCGGCGGGGTGACTATTTGACTTATCCTTGAAGTCCGGTGCCTTGAAGTGGTTCTTCCGTTTGAAACCCGAAGCCAGGGCTACATGGGACCAGATTACCAATGCCTTCACGAGAAAAATATAAGGCCAACTTGGAATGGGAAACAAATAGGGTTGACCTACAAACAACGGTGCGGCGTCTGATGAGAATATTGGGGACTTTTACAAGCGGTGGAATGCGAAACTTCGGTGAAATGGCCATCCCTCCTTCCGAAGAGGAACAACTCGGACATCTTCCGGTCATGCTTGAAACCACATCGAGAGCCTCCTCGGTCACTTCCCATACTCGGACTTGCGGGCCATGGTTAACTCTGCGGCTAAGTTTGAAAAGGCCTACACCGGCCAAGGAGTCGCACTCGCCTACGTATATCGGGCTCCTCCTGCAAACACCGCCCCTGCTCCTGCTAAAGGCAAAGAAATGATTAACTATGCGGGACGGGAATGTAATAACACGACTCCTTTGCTCCCAGGAAACCGGCCGAGCCCGGACCGCGGGTCATAAATCTCGAAAACTTTGGAATGCCCACGAACGACATCTTTAGGGGGTGGTGAAAGAAGGCTTGCTGCGGCCTTTGGAGAATTTCCAACCCGAAATCCGAATGCTCCCGTGGATACTACAAAGTATTGTGCCTTTCATCAAGCTCACGGACATCGGCGGCATTTGCTTTACTCTGAAAAAGGCAATTCGGGGGCTAATAGAGCAAGGAAAGTTGGAAGGCCCCGAGGGGCCAACACAATCAAAAATCCGCATTGCCACGGAACCATAATCAGTGAATATGATTGAATGCGGAGAATCTTCACACGCCCGGGAAGATGCGATGAAGGTCCCCAAATACCCGTGGCCAACCTCGTCGAGGATCCACTGAATTCGGATTCCCCCTCGGCCTCGAGGATATCGAACGAATCGACCCATCTTGGTCTCATGTCGGAGACTCCTTGCAAGAATACGAGGCCCGCTATTTTTCGGGTGAAGGGAAAACCGATACCGAAGAAGCTGGGGCATTCCGCTCGTAACATGAGAGCACCATTTACACAAGATGGTTAGAACAGTCAAGAAAGATTGAGCAAGAAAGTTTCCGGCGAGCACCCGTACTGGGGCTTATCAGCAAAGAGGCCGAAGAGCATCTGGAGCTAGTACACTTCTGCAAATTGGCTTTGGGAGAGCCCGAATATGATCCCGGAAACAGTGAAGAATCGAAGAGGAGGATTCCTTCTATATCCCGCCCTGGTGTCAAATACGTGCCACCTCCTCTCACTCTTCCCCCGCAATTTACGGGAGGAGAAAATTTGAATCGCAGATTACCATCACTTAGGAATGGGAGCATATGACAACCTGCGGTGCACGCACCCTCTTCCCCTAACGTTTTGACCGTCGCTCTCTCTCGGTGATATCCCGTGGTATGGGAAGACGATTCCAATGATGACGACGACGATGATGACGACGAGAGCGAAGAGTCGATCGAGGCCCCCCGATCCGGAAACAACTGGAACAATCATGCCGTAAAATGAGCCCACGGGAGCTGTGCACAATGGCTGGTTATCAGCAAGCGACAACGAAGAAACTTCGGAAGACGAATACGAGACCGAGGACATGAAGGCCATGAAGTTTCATGGATCTGAGCACGTGGATGTCTTAGAATTCAACACTGCCTACCATGCTTTGGGGAAAGGGTTTTCGGGTATCCTGTCTAAGCGAATAGTCGAAGATCTGATCGAAAGAGGAAAATTAATTCCCATCCGCCCAAATGAGAAAATAACCATGGTTAGATCAAATCCACCCCAGAACAAAGTAACACTCCTTGTCAGGGTTACCCAAGAAGAGGTCACCTTCCCCGAATGTATGTCAGCTTTCAGAGCAGTCCTAGACACTGGCATGATACCGGATGCGCCTCCACACGTAACGCTATAATCATCTCCAACTCGAGTATTACGAAGGGAATCAGAATGGCTGCACTATACCGGGGATGAGATCGAAAAGCCCCCGAGCCCCGACAATAGCGACTCTTGTTGCATGATAACGATGAGCAAGACCGGCCATGAGAGTGAGTTGGAGGACGCCCTAGCTCTGTGGGCCATCCAAGGGGCAACAACACAACCCCAAACCCAAAAGCTCATGACTTGGGGGAAGCATTATAAGGGCCGCCCAGAAGGAGCCGATGCAGCTCGGCCCCTCACTGTCACTAGACTCCGTCGGGACCAATGGCCAATAGCCAAAAGGGCGCGCACATTGACCCTAGCAGCATTGAAGAAATCCAGTCAAGAGACGACTGATGAGGAAGTTAATCTGTTGACCCGATCTGGGCAGATCTTCCAAGGAAATCCCAAGGCAGATAAGAAGGCCACAGATCAAGCACCAAAAGAAGATCGCCGCCCCTATGCTAAGACAGCTGAAACTCCAGATCCCGAAAAAGAGGATCCCGTGCTCACTCAGTTGAAGCAAACACAGGCCAATATTTCCCTCTGGTCTCTACTCACCTCGTCCTATCCCCATAAGCTGAAGCTGGAAGAAAGCCTGGCTCGCACTCTCGTGCCTATCTATGCTACTCCCGATGATGTGGTACAGCTAATTGGAAACATCCACTACGGGAACATAATCACTTTCACAGATCTCGACCTCCCTCAATTTGGGGCTGATCATAATGAGCCTCTCTTCATCACAGTCCAGCTGGATGAACGACGCCTCCCTCGGGTCCTGGTGGACAATGGGTCCGGAATGAACATTCTTCCGGCAAAGATCATGAGCTTGCTTGATATCAAGACTACAGACTTGAAGCCTTCTTCTCTCACAGTCAAAGCTTACGACTCAACGTCCCGAGCAGTCCTCGGAGTTGCTACTTTAGACCTCTGGTTTGGACAGAAATTGATACCTGTGGAATTCCAGGTTATCGACATCCCGATTACTTTCAATGCCCTGCTGGGAAGACCTTGGCTCCATCAAGTCAAAGGGGTCGCCTCAAGCCTCCACCAGTGTGTGAAATTCGTCTCGAATGGGGATCTGACGACCATTTACGGAGATTTAGTCACTTTAGAGGGCACAGATACGGGCGGAATACCTATTCTGGAAATCAAACATGACGAGGAAGGTCACATGCTAACGGGCTTCACGGTCGAGCCTCCCAAGGCCCAAGTGTGCAACATAGATCCGACGGTCACTCGGGATAAAATCCCACCGGTCTTGAAAATGATGAGAAAATGAGCTATCTACTCCGGCCTCGGTGCAGGGAAGCGCCAACAAGGAACTTTCAAACTCATCGAGGTGAAAGGACGGAGAATACTCGCCACGGCACAGGATATGAGGCCTCCTCCGGTGGACACCGCAAAAGGAAAAAGATTTGAAGCCGCCACGGGAAAGGTCCCGGTCGACAATCCTAAATCTCTCCCCTTCATCCTAATTTGGTGACTACTTTGTAAAGGGTCCCACACAACCAGAAACATCACAGAGCCCACTCCTACGGGCATAGGATGGCTAAAGCTACAGATAGCCTCAACAAGTTCGGAGGAACCAAGGCTAACCCGGTCCGTAGAATGTTCTGGACCTACCCAAGTTACTCAGGGCTACCACGCCGCCATGAAGAGTGAGTATACCTTCGTAGGCGTGCCTCGACTCCGTTGAACAGCTTCGAGAAGCTCACAACCACTATTCCTACCGCCCAGAAGATCCGAAACCCGAATTCGAACCGGTGCCAAAAGCTAAGGCCACGGAATTTCCCTCAAATGATTGGGATGGTCTCGGTTATGCAAAGAATTGTTCGAAAAGAAGTCCAGTGCCGGACCGATTGATCTCGGCTCGGTCCAAAAGATGATAGCGGCAATTGAGAAAGGAAAACAAAAACAGCACAGTTCCCGAGTCATGAGGCCACCAACAGCGATGCCGCTAAAGAATTGGGAAACTCTCTCAGGCCCGTCCGCGACCAAGGAGGAAATGATCACCAAGCTTGGATTGGTCCCCCGTCCCTTTGTGTCAATCTAGGACAAGTCCTCCCAGTCTCTCTCTGCTAAGATCGAGTCTCTAGGGTCGTCCGATGGCCTTACGCCTGAAGACTACGAGTCTGTAGCAAGCGCTGTATTCCCTTTCGTTTTCAATGAAATGATGAACCTTTCTAAGTATCCCTTGATTGCCACTTTAACTAATGATGAATTAATTAATAAATTTTTTTTTAATAATAATTCATTAGATAAAGAAGCAGACACATTAAACAAAAAAAAATCAAACAACAAAAAGAAATCTTTAAGCAGGTTGTCCGGAAAGAGGAAAATCGAGCCCAAGCTGCCGAAGAGATTTTGACGAGTGTGAATTTGGGAACTGCGGAAGAGCCTAAAGAGACGCAGACTTGTGATTTCTTCGAAGGAATTGGAAAGGATGCTCTGCAAAGTCCTACAAAATCCTCAATTCAAAGAAAGTTGCCCTCTTCATCAAAGAAAACATCATGTACAGATACGGGTTGCCAGCCGAAATCATCTCAGATAATGGATCCCACTTCGAAGGGGAATGTGAAAACCGCCGGCGGAATTCCGAATAACCCGTCACAAGTCATCTCCCTACGTGCCCCAAACCAACGGAGCCGTCGAGGCAAAGAAACAAGACTCGAAAATATCATCCGGAAAATGGCCGTCCAAGGCGTAGATTGGCCCAAGAAGTTACACTGCACTCGGGCTACGTAACATCGCCGAACGGCAATCGGGGAAACACCGTTTGCCCTCGCATACGGAATGGAAGCCGTACTCCCAATCGAGCCGGAAATACCCTCGCTCCGTATACCGCCGGAAAGCCGGATCAACGAAGTCGAATGGCTCCGCAGTCGCCATGATGAATTGGCCCTACTAGACGAACGCCGACTGAAGGCCATGGAACACATCCGGGCCTACCAAGGAAGAATGGCTAGAGCCTTCGACAAGAAAGTAAAGCATCGGGAAATCCGAGAGGGTGATCTCGTTCTAAAAGAAAAGCCCTCAATCCGTATCAACCCCTCGGCAAATGGGAGCCTCGTATGGGTCGGGCCATATGTAGTCCAAGATCTTCTCCTGAGGAGCCATGCAACTTGCGCACCTCGACGGGAATCCCTTTGTACACCCAAGGAATGGTGACAAGCCGCGCAGATACTACGCGTAAAAAAAAAAAAAACAAAAAAGAAACAAACAAAAAAAAAAAACAAAAAACAAAAAAAAAAACAAAAAAAAAAAAGAGTGCTAAAAGAGTAATACCCAACTAGGTTAGAAACCCGAGAAGGGCGGCCTAGGTAAAAACAGGTTGCACCAAAAAAAAAAAAAAAAAAAAAAACAACAAAAAAAAAACAAACAAAAAAAAAAAGGAGTTCACCAGGTTGAACTACGAAGACCTGAGCTCCTCAAAATGAGGGGAACGTAGGCAGCCGGAAACGGTTCGGTCTAAAGCACAAATAAAAGCCATACTTTGGCATCAATACAATTGATCAGACCATGAAGGCGTCTCAAAAAAAAACTCTAAAGCAATTCAAATATTCATTACAAGTGAAAAGCTCTTTGATGAGTCTAAGCCCGATTCATTCCTACAACTGGCAACCTGCTAAAAGAAAACTAAGATACATAATCAAACTAATGTGTCTGTCATGGCAAGAAAGGGATACTTGGAAACCTCAGAGTCACTCCAAGCCACTGCATCGGTCTCTCCCTTCTTCTTCCTCCGAGTCTTTCTCTTCTCGAACCGGAAAAATGTCGGTATTCCTCCTACCAAGCTCGTATAGGAACAAGGATCTATCAAAAGCTCCGGCCTTAGTGGCCTTAGCGTCATCCCTCATCTCCCTCATCCTACGGTAGCATAGGAGCAGCCCTCTCCTCTCACGTAAGCCTCGACGTAAGCCTCGGTCACAGCTCTCGCTCCTCCGTCGAGGATCGCCCCGCCTCGGCCCTTCTCCCCGTCCTCCGCACCTACAATGGCCTCACGCCGTCTCGAAATAGCCACCCGAGTCTCTCCTGCATGCCCCTCGTACCAATCCAGTACTCAAGTGGTCAGAACACCGCCTCTGACGCCGAGAATGACCCGAGGAGGAAAGGCATCGTACTCTCCATACTGGAAAGAAATGGAAACACCGAGGGATCATCCATGGAAACAGGAGCCACCACCCCGGTGGCTACATCATCAAAGCCCTCCAAAGGAACCTCGCTTCCAAGCCAAACCTGCCTCAGACCAGAGCCGGAATGTAGAAACTGGACCGAGAAAGCCCCTAAGCATAACCACATGGGACCCGTCCCGAAGCACTCTCGCGAGTCTCCACCCGCCAATAAGGCACCAACCATCTCGATATCTTCGCCTCGGGCGACCCGCCATCCAACGCCCCACGAGCCCCGATCATCAAAATCTACATCAACACCTCTCGGCAAAAGTCCAAGGCCCGATCATCAGGTTTCCCGAAGAACCCCAAACGCTCCATCGCCCACAGTGGTCAAGAGAAACGGGCCGCCCTCTACGCATATACCGTCTCCGGTAGCTAACTGTCGAGAGCATGGAAGGTCTCCCCAAGATCAAAGGAATGACATCTCTCGCCCGAGCGGCAATAACAACAACATCCAAAGAAAGCTCGATGACGATCCCAAAGGAATAAACCATGAACAAAGTGCCGAACATGCAAAGTGCAAAGGCATCCCAATAGGCGTCATCCACCAAGCCTAGGCCCCTAAATCTGTCGGGAAGACCGGAAATATCGAAATGGTCTGGGACCGCGGATCATGCCTCGTGCTTCCTCCGGGGAAAGATGAAGAAGGTTGCACAACTTGTCAACAAAAGAAGCTCCTCCGACCAAGGAATTGCTATCTCCTCCACCTCCGACCTCCAAGCAAGGCCCGAAATTCTTCCACAATGGAACAATCTCGTTGAAGGAAAGGCAAAAGACATGCCTTCTAGTATTCCAAAACGAAGAAGAAGCCCTTAAGAGGTCATAATCCGGAACCAATTCTTTGAGAGACCACAAGCATCGTACCTTGTACCGTTCTTCAAAGAAAGAACTTCTCTCATGCATAATTTCGGGACCAATCCTTGAACTTGTTGAAAAATGACATTTGGGACTCTTGGGACAATTTTGAGGGAGCTTTTCTAGGGCTTTCCATGGTTTTTTCTCTCTTCCTCCCCGAAAATGGTCAGTTTCTGACCGGAGGTCAAGAGGATATTTGAATTTGAAATAAAGCAAGACTGTGTCTCGACCAAAATTAAAGGACACCGTCGATGCGGCCTCCCTATCCGCGCGGATGGGATTGCTTTCCCAAAAAAAAAATTTGCAACAACCAAGCCGCTACACCAAAAGAGGAATATTCCGTCCCGTTGCTCGAAACCCGTGCAAAAACCTCCCCAAACCACCCATATACCAAACACCCTTGCAAAAAAAAAAAACCAAGGCTCATGCAACACTGCATTCATATTGCATTGCATTCATAAAATAAAATCCTAAATTATTACATCAAAAAAAAAAAATGTGCATGATCTGTACAAATCTAAATCTCAAAAAAAAATCAATCGGAGTCTCCAGCACCCGATGTCTCCCCCCGGCCCCTCTTGCGACTCGGGCCCGCCTCCTCGGGAGCCCCCGAAAATCTCAGCTCGTAACCGTCCTCGTCTCCGAGAGGCTCATCAGACCAACCGGCACGCTCGATAGGGCAAGCCGAGATCTGCGAAAAAGTCGTACCCGAAGGTGAAGGCGCGACTCCCGCACGTACGAAGACGACCCGCCATGCCGCCAAACGTGCCCCCGCCCCGTATGGATCCCCTAGAATGACGTGATCCGAAGGCGCATCGCGCGATGATCAAGGAGAGGAGACAAAGGAGTCTCTCAAGAAGTCTCTCGAGCGAATAGGGAGAAGCCTCCCCGTCTCAGCGCCGCCGTGGTCTCCGCCCCTAGCCTCGAGGTGCCCCGCAAGCAACCATCCTCCGTATGAACCTCTTGGCTCCAATCACTTGCTTCGTCAGTGTCTCGACGACCACCTCCGAAAACCGCACAAAAGCAAAAGCGTCAAAAAAAAAAAAAGAGAAGTGATGCTAGAGATGGTGAAACAAAAGAAAGAAAAGAAGGGAAAAGAAAAAGAAGCCATACCTTCATACCCTGACGAGGCCGGAAAGCTCGTGGAAGTCGCTCGGGCCGAGGGATCTGCACTCTCAATCGGACCCCATCCCGGGATGTAGGAAAAACTGTCCGAGGGTACCGCGATCCCAAGCCCCTCCTCTCCAAAACCCGAGGCATCCTCGCCTCCTCAAGACGAACGTCGCATACGGCTCGATCGCCACGAAGTCCGAGAAATGCCGACCTCGCTTCGGTAATCATCCCAGTCACTGACCGATCGCCGGTGCATCATATCGGCGGGAGGCTCCACCGTGTCCTCAAAGGCGAGTTCACGCCATGCGCGGCGCGTCACCCTCTCTCTCCTGATATAGTAGGCGTCGCAAGTCGTGCCCCTCAAAATCCTCCGCCGCACCGTCCCGGATCTCGCCGCCCTTCACAAGCGCTTACCTCAAAGCGATCCTGTGGGAAGAATATCATCCCCTCATCCGTCTCAGCCCTCCGTCAAAGGAAGGCAATCCGCGTACTCGAGAGTCGTACGCCCCCTGGAGCTTATCTTCTCCCGGGCTTGCTTGGACCAAGACTGCATGGCCGGATACGCCCCGACGTACGCCTCAGGCTGCCTCCACGCCGTGACGTGGAAAAACTCCAACGCCCATACCTGCGAAAGGTAAAAATCGAATCAATCCAGTTGCAAAAAAAAAAAGAAGTGCGTGCTCAAAGGAAAAAGGAAAGCAAAAAGAGAGCTTATACCTCCGTGAGCGAACTCAAAGCAAGACAGGAGCTCACACCCTTCCTGGCCGTATCTATCAAGAGCGAAGTACACCAACACTCCCGGCCTCCCCCCAGGAAACATCTCCAACCGTCTCCATGTCCTCTAAGGACCTCAGCAAGGCAAAGACTGCCGTCCCCTCAGCATGCCCAAAGAGCGTGCTCGAGAAAGTAAACCACAGGAAGGACCTCGTAACTCCCTAGCAATCTGCTCGGCGCTAAACCTATACTCCTCATCCGGACGAGCTCCAATCGCCTCTCCGCTATCGGGCCACGCCCTTGGCCTTGAAAAGCGCCTTCCCCGTGTTCCATCGCTCGAAAAATCGAAGAAATCGGAAGATTTTCGAAGCTTTTTGGCCAACAATGGCTTCTCCTCGGTTTTTTCTCTCTCTCTCTCGTCTGTTTCAAAAACTGAATGGGGAAGAAGAAAAGGGCGTTGGCCCTAATTAATACCCCTGATTTTCAAGTCCTCTCCGCGCGGACAGGATTGCAAGGGTCAAAATGACCCTTTTGCCCCTTAAAATTTCAGGACTCTGCAATTCAGTCCCCAACTTGACAGAGTTAACAAAGTTAACCAAAGTCAGCCCCTTGTCAAAAAAATCAATCTCCGGCAGTAAAACGTAAGACCGAGTGCCCCGAGAAAGATAACGAGATCCCGTATCTTTCATCAAAATTACCCCCGGCAGTAAAACGTAAGACCGAGTGCCCCGAGAAAGATAACGAGATCCCGTATCTTTCATCAAAATTACCCCAGCCAAACGTAAGACCGAAGGACCCGAGAAAGATAACGAGATCCCGTATCTTTCATCAAAATTACCCCTATAGCCAAACGTAAGACCGAGTGCCCCGAGAAAGATAACGAGATCCCGTATCTTTCATCAAAATTACCCTACTCAAACGTAAGACCGAGTGCCCCGAGAAAGATAACGAGATCCCGTATCTTTCATCAAAATTACCCCTAGTCAAACGTAAGACCGAGTGCCCCGAGAAAGATAACGAGATCCCGTATCTTTCATCAAAATTACTCCCTACAAGAAACGTAAGACCGAGTGCCCCGAGAGAGATAACGAGATCCCGTATCTTTCATCAAAATCTTCCCTAAGCCAAACGTAAGACCGAGTGCCCCGAGAAAGATAACGAGATCCCGTATCTTTCATCAAAATCATTCCCAAAGAAACGTAAGACCGAGTGCCCCGAGAAAGATAACGAGATCCCGTATCTTTCATCAAAATTACCCCGGCAATCAAACGTAAGACCGAGCGACCCGAGAAAGATAACGAGATCCCGTATCTTTCATCAAAATTACCCCCGGCAGTCAAACGTAAGACCGAGTGACCCGAGAAAGATAACGAGATCCCGTATCTTTCATCAAAATTACCCCTAGTCCAAACGTAAGACCGAGTGCCTCGAGAAAGATAACGAGATCCCGTATCTTTCATCAAAATCACCCCTAAGCCAAACGTAAGACCGAGTACCCCGAGAAAAATAACGGATCCCGTATCTTTCATCAAAATCATCCCCTAGCATAAACGTAAGACCGATTTCCCCGAGAAAGATAACGAGATCCCGTATCTTTCATCAAAATCATCCAACGGCAGTCAAACGTAAGACCAATTCCCCAGACAAATACGTCTGATTTTCCCCAGCAAAGGCTAACGAAATCCCCAGCAAAGTTAACGGAATCCCAAAAGCCAACGAAATCTCGAGTAAAGCTCGAACTACGAAAGGGCTTGATTCCCACTAGGGATACGTAGGTAGCCTATCATTAGGTCCAGCCCCTCGACCAAAACGGTCACCCTCTCCTTCGGCAGCAGACAAAGTCCACCGAAAGGCCATTTCAAATTAAGGTCCGAGGCGCCTAAAAAGCCATCATCATTAAGGTCCGAGGCGCCTAAAAAGCCATCATCATCAAGGTCCGAGGCACCGAAAAAGCCATCATCAAGGTTCGAGGCACCTAAAACGCCATCTCCAAGGTTCGAGGCACCTAAAACGCCATCTCCAAGGTTTGAGGCACCTAAGACGCTATCACTAGAAAGCGATAAATCGCAATCATCCCCAGCAGAGACCGAAAATGATCATTCCTATCCCCAGCAGAGCGGATAGCCATCAGACCAAAAATGGTCATCTCTTATCCCCAGCAGAGTTTCTTTCCAAGAATCGATCGTAGAACTCGCTCATCAGTTCGAGGCACCTAAAACGCCATCATCTCCAGGGTCAAAGACCCGAACTACGATCGGCTTGATTCCCATTCGGGATACGTAGGTAGCCTATCGCTAGGTTCACCCACCCGATCACTCGATCATCCCGCCAAATATGGAGCCTTATTTTATCGACGACCCCGCTTCCTTCGAAAGCGCCGTCGCCGAGGGGCTACTGTAAGTGCTCCAATTTGAGCTTGTTAGAATTTTCGTTAGAAAATTAACGAAAGTTATAACATTTCTAACAATTCCTAACTATCCTAACATTTCTAACAAAGTGAGGGTAAAATGGGCATTGTTATTTAAGGTTAAACCTTAAAAAGAATCTCAAAAAGCAAAACAAAAGAAGAAAACCAAAAATGGCAATGGCTGGAACATAATCCGTTTAATTTGAATTTTGAAAAGATTATTCCTTGTGTCCAAAGCCCGAAGCCGCATTTAATGAACAAAGGCACGCCGAGGTTCCTATCCGCGCGGATGACTTTGCAATTTTCAGAGGGCTATAAATTGAGCCCTCCAAATACGTAAAAAAGGAGGAAGAACACAAATGCAACGAAGTTCGCGAAATATAGAGAGAAAACAAGAGAATTCTCAAGAATTGTCACCTTTTTCTTTCCCATCTTTCCCAACTCATACTCATCCACTCACTCTCATATTAAAGCCCTAAACACTCATACATTCAAGCCAAACACTCAAGAACACAAGGAAGATTGGTAAACCCTCTTCTTCCTAACCCTAAATCTCATCCATGCATGCATCTTCAAACTACAAAATGTAGTTCTTTCATCTCCTTTCTCTAGATCTAAGAAGATCACCATGGAAGACCATCTCCATGGATGATCTTCTACAAAGATCAACATTATTTTCAAAGCTTTTCTTTCTTACTTGCAAAAATGCACTTTCAAAACCCTAAAAAACCATTTTCAAGCACTAAATCTTGATTTCAAAGGGTAAAATCCCCCTCCCCAAGCAAATGAAATGCTTAGTCCTAATGTACCCCAAGGATGGTTTGGTATAGTTGATTCACCACTAAAATGTCTAGTGATCACTAACCAAAACCTAGGGAAATGGGGACAAGCATGGATGCCAAACCCCCCTTAAAATCATATTTTCTTTCTTGAGAAGTTGCTGTCCAGTAGCAATTTTCTCAGACCTCAGTCCATGGTCTTAATTTTTGGACACAGATGAACTTGGAATTTGGTGTTGACTACAAAACACTTTTTGTAGACAACATCCAGATCTTTCCAGACATATTTTTACCTTATTTTTTGGCTGAGTAAAACTCCTCTTTTAAATTTTTCTTTCAGAGGCTAGTTCATCAGCTTCTGGGAATCCAGATCTCATATCTGAGGTTTCCAGAAGGTTTTGACCCCTCAAATCTTCTCCAAAATGGAAATTTCTTTCACACAAAGTTTATTCAAGGAGTCTAGAGAAACTTTCATTCTCTGAGTTCATCCAGATTATGAAGTTTTAGGACCCTTGAATCCATTTCAAAATCAGGTGTCTGCTGCCATTTTCTTCTGGCAGAAGTGACTTCTCAACTTCAAAAGGTTTTTTTTGAGTACCAAATCTCAAACCAAAAATTCTCCAAAAAATCATGGGATCAGTTTAAAGTCTTAAAAAGACATCCCAATTTTTACTTTTTCCAGTTTCAACTTATTTTGGCCAAAACACACACATACACACACACACAAATGATTTTCAGCTTGGAAGACTCGTTTTTACGAGGCGCGTCGGGTGCACACTAACGTCCTTCCCGACGCGTAACATGACCTCCGAACCTAAATCTCTGATCTCGGGCTTTTTTCAAAGTTTTGGCCCTTCAAAATTAAAATGGCGTGGCGACTCCGTTTTTTCCGGTTTTATTTGGTTTTTCAAAGAAACGCAAAAATCGAATTTTTCCCGCGAAAAAGGCAAACACCATCGTTACAGTCACGCGACAAGTCGAGGCTTGGAAAATGGTTACAGAAGGTCGTGCGACACACTGTAACCATCAACTGCAGCCTATAAATAAGACCCTTGCCCTCTCATTTCAGGATCCTTTTTCCACTCCACAACATCATTCTGCCAAATTCGCACCAGAACCTCTCTCTCTCCTCATTCCACACCAACATACACACCAATCCACCCCAATTCAACCTCCATCTCATCCAATTCACCCACTTACCCTCGTACAACCAATACCAACTGAAGATCTGAAGACTAGCACTCCATCTGTGCTCAATTCCATCTTCCAGCAGCTGAATTGAAGACTTCAACACCTAACTTGGTGTGGAAGCTGAGGACTACAAGGGTAACGATTCCCCCCATATCTCTCTCATTTACTTGTTCCATTACACAATTTCCATTCCTCCACTTAAGAATCAAGCTCCATCCGCTTCTGATTATCAAGTGGCAACTGCCATCTCTCTGTTTAAATTGTATTTACTTGATCCAATTGCATGTTCATAATGTGATTTAATTGTAATTGCAATTTGGTTGTCAAGGGAATGTGGATCTCCCATATCCACACTCCTTTGGTCGATCTGTTATTGATTCATTGTTTCCTGAGTTAATTGGTTGTAATAATTTGATTTGAGTTAGCTTCTGGTGGATCTGATTGCAAATTGTAAGATCTCTGCAGAGAGACATATAGTGTCACGCGACACAACGGGCTATCCAAGTCCTGTGTAGCGCGACATAACTAGTCGCTCTGCAGAGGTCATCTTTCCATGTGTAAGTTGTTCATCTTGTTTGCTTATCACTCCGGATAGAGTGTGGATCTTCAATATCCACACTCATTTAAAGTGATTGTGTAGATCCCCGTCAGTCCTGGGATTCATGTTGTAAGGCTTTTGCATATGACAGTTAGTGTCACGCGACACAATCTGCACAACAGATCCTGTGTCACGCGACACTCCTTGTCAATATGCAGAAGTCATCTTTCAGTTGTAAATTCTGTTTGTCCTCTTTGTAATATGGGATGTGGCCTCCCATGGTCAATGGCTCACAAGTTGTAGTGTTTCCCTTTGAGCAATAAAACAAAGCACTCTTATGCATTTTCTACATATCTTGTCACACACATTTCGCACACACGTTTGAATGTCTTGAATGTTGAACATAGAAAGACTCATCTACGGACGAGGCGTGTTGGGTGAACTCTCGGTTCTTCCCAACACGTAACCTGACCCTCGAACCCATTTTCTCATTTTCAAAAGGTTTTCAATGTTTCCTTAAAAAGGCGTGGCGACTCCTATTTTTTTCGGCGAGCGCACATTCAAATCTTCCTGATGTATTTGTGCAATGCAAAGAAAAGAAATGTTGAAAAACCTTGCCCTCTCTTGTGTTGAAGTGGAAAGTGACCAATGAAAGAAAGAAAGGTGATCAACCCTTTGTGTAAATTATGTAAAATCATAAGTTTGGGGGTTGAATCAATGGGTTGGCATCAAGCGGAGAGATTAATTCAAAGTAAGGATGTATATTGAAGACTTCTTAGATTTGCTTACTTGATTTTGTATGTCCTTATCTTCATTTGTAACTGTGAGCATAGCCCGCAATTTTCGCGAGAAATTACAAGACATAAAACCATATTTGATCCCTAAATAGTAGCCGGGTTGACATTTTTTTTAAATATGAGTTGCCTTGTGCAGATATTTCATTTTAGTATCATAGATTTAGAGCATGACACAAGTGATCCTATAAATTGTCTTACTTTGGTGGCAATGATCGCCTAACTATTCATTCATGATAATGCTTGTAGATTATTTTATTATGAAGATCTGAGGCTTGGTTTGCCAACATCCTATTATATGATTTGAACATCCAAAAATATTTTATTTGTTTTAGTTTAGTTAGTAGTTTTGTTTTGTTTAATATTTCGTTTTACTCGAGAACGAGCAAAAGATAAGTTTGGGAGTATTTGATGGGTGTGGTTTCACCTATCTAAAGCACATACTTCTAGGCCTATTTTGTGCTCAAACCTTGGGAATTTAATGTATTTGTTAGTATTTTGTAAGTACAGGGGATGAACTACAGAAGGGAAGAAAACAGAAGGACTGCATCTGAAAATAAGGAAGAGGGCGATTGCACCCCTATAAGGGGGCGTCAGCACCAAAAGAGCACCAAAAGAGCAGAGGCAATTGAGCGAACGCACCTAAACGTTGAGCGCTCTAAGGGGAGCGGCCGCACCATGGCAAACTGAAGTGGATCGTGGATGGATTAGCGTGGGATGTTCTGAATTTGACTAGGAATTGGCCACAATCCTTAGCTGCAAATAACATCCCCTCCCAAGTATAAATACTATCCCTAGATTAGGTTTTGTATCATATTCTACAATATAATTCATAGTTTAGGTTTTTACAAGTTTTGAAGACAAGGATTCAAGGTTTTTATTCTTTGATTTTAATGGCCGCGGCTAAATTTTTGATTCGTGAATTGGGTGATTAACAATTGGATCTTTATGCTAAGGTTTTAATTATTCCTATCTCTTTCTCATTTTTGTTCTTCTCAACATTCTTAATAATTTTTCTTAGGCTTCAATTGTATGTTAAGATACTTTTGTCCTTTGAATGTATTTGGGTATAAATTTTTGCACTCACGTGGATGATTAATATATTGACCATTTTTTAGAAGATTAGATTCAATTGACGACGGACCAATGAGTCAAACGAATCTAGGTTCTTATGATTTTAATTGAATCTCTTGAATTTTTGTATCGACAGACCAAGGTATAAATAAGATAGAGATATTAGGGTTGCAATCCGTACACCAAACGTATCAACCCTATATTTTTGTGAACGAACCCCACCCTTGAATTAGATTGAATTCTTTTATATGATATAAATAGCATAAAGTGACAATTGTTATGATCCCCAATTCATGAATCCTTTACTTCCTTGATTTCTTTACTTGCTTTTTATTCTTGCTTTCTTAGGAAAATAATTGCTCAATCAAACCCCCCTTTTTGTTACTCTTCTACACTAATAAATATACTTGTTCTACAATAGTCCTGTGGATTCGACCCTTATATTGTGCATACTACTACATAGATAAACTAGTGCACTTGTTAGGTATTATAATAAAAGGGAGATTTCCTCCGTCAGCACCACATACTAGATAACTAAGAACCTCTTCATTTGGGATAACACATCCTATCAAAGCCTCGAAATGACCAATTGATGATTTGATACTCATTAGTAGTGTATTAGCCTTCACATTGCACAATCAATACCCATATATTTCCAATGTAGGATGAAGGATATCATAGTCACCCCCACTCAAACCATTGCCATCCCTGTTGAGGTCAATCAATACCTAGTTCGTACCTCTGGGCTAGCTCACAAGACATAAGGCCATGGTTCTGCTTTAATACCATTGGTAAAGACCCGAGCCTAAAGCTTAACCCGCTAAGGAGGCACCACACACTAGCCCACTAAGAACCTCTTCATTTGGGTTAACCACAACATCATAGGCCTTCAAAATTCATGTTGTTGATTTAATGCTTAGTACTAGTTTATTGTCCTTCCATATAGCACAACCAATGCCCATATCTTTCCCGATATGGGATGAGGGATATCACTGTTACTTACTAACTTGATTTCCCTATTCATCTTTTTTTTGTCAATTGTCGAATCTCTAATTTCTTATATGTAGTTAAATCGAAACTACACTAAATTCACCTACCAATAATATTGCATATGGTCGGTGATGGCTACTGACTAGCTTAAATATGGATTTGTGTGCTTCTGATGTCACATACATGAATTGTGAATTAATTCATAGTTTGACATTGATTTGATGGTTGAGTTTTTTCATTTTACTTAATATTCTACATTCTGCCTAAATTCTGATTAACGATCAAAGCATGTCGCGCGGCATGAATGTTGTCACGAGATAAGTTTTAATTGGGCCTCACGAGAACATCTTTGTCACGCGACACACATTGTTATGCAGTCAACTTGTGCTTGTTTTTCTTCCAATTCATAATGCATACTCCCTCTCCCTTGATTATATTCATGTAAACACTATAAGTAAACATATTTTGGTACAAACTTTGTTTTTAACACACATACACACACAAGAGTTGTCATTTGGAAGACGTGTCTTGTGTAAGGTGTTATGAATGATCTCTCTATCATCTTCTCACAACGTAAAGTGACCACCGAACTCATTTTCTCTAGTATATACCTATTTTCATTGTTTTTGGTTTAATAAAATGACGCGACGACTCCAATTTTACATTATGTTCATTTGAGCAATCCTAATCCTTTCTAAACCTTTTTCCGAACACTTAATTTTTGGATCGGGATGTTCACAGTTAGTTAAGAAAAGTTAAATACCAAAAATACAATACATAATATAAACATACCTACGATACTTACAAATGACCTAAAATATAGGCAATCTAAATAAAGATAAATATTCAAACAAGAACTACAAAAATCAAAAGATATCATGAGCATATTCATATTTTTCAACCTACCCCTATTTTTGGCCAAACCAAAACTATTTTACTCAAACCCTAAATCCCAAGCAAAAGAACTAAATCGAAACTAAAATAACAATTGAATCCACATTTTACCACGCAAAAAGCGAAAACCAAATTGCAGGAAACATCATTCGGAGCACCACAAGGGATTCGACAAAATCTTGACGTTTTTTTCAAGGAAATTAGTAGATATAGAAAGATGAAACATACCTGTTCATTGACGTAATTTTCAAGATCGGGAAGGATATCGGGATTGTAGGGATTGACGGCGACGAGCTGCTCGACTGTAAACGACAATTGGGATTGTTGCTGCGACGGCGTTGGTGACGCTTCTGCCATTTCTCTTCCCATTAACTTCTAATCTTCTTCTTCGTCTTGAGTTGAACAAACAATTTGTGTCACTGCCTGTGTTTTGCTCTTATCAATGGCGCGCTACAATGGAAGAAGAAGATACAGACATGTTCAACACCCATTAGTTTTTTTTTTATTATTATTAAGTTTATGGATAAAAGAGTGCCAGTGGACATCTTAAAAAATGCCAGGGGACATCTAAAAAAGTGTCGGCGTCAGAGTAAAAAAATGCCAGTGCACGTCTAACAAAATACCGGTGTTAGTGTAAAACAAGTGCCAGTGTTAATTTAACAAAGTGCAGTGTTAGTGTAACAAAGTGCCAGTGTTAGTGTAATAGAGTGCCAGTGTGAAGAGTGCTAGTTCATGTATATTAAAGTGTCAGTGTAAAAAGCGTCAGTGCTAGTTTAACAAAGTGTCAGTGTTAGTGTACTGGCACTTTGTTAAACTGGCACTAGCACTTTTTACACTGGCACTTTGTTACACATGCACTGGCACTTTGTTTACACTGGCACTTTGTTAAACTGGTGCTGGCACTTTTTTACGCTGACAGTTTTTTACACTGGCACTTTGTTACACATGCACTGGCACTTTGTCACACTGACACTTTGTTAAACTGGCACTGGCACAAACGGATAAAACAAAACACGTTTTTCCTAAGTGCCAGAAAAAAACGCGTTTTTTTTTTAAGACAAACTCCTATTTTTGTGGCTCTAGTAAAAAATTACAAAACTTGATTAGAAACTTCAAACTCCATGCATATACCAAAATACTTCATAGTTAAAACTAAACAAGCAAGTCCAAATGTACCAAAACAATGTTAAATATTTACAATTTGATTACCTATGTTTTACTTAATTTTGCATTCGATTATCAAATTTGAATTTTTTGCAACTCGGTTCCTCTATTTTGCGAACACAAGCAATGTGATTAAAAAATGAATGTCAAGTTAAATATCTAACAAAATGGAAGTCATGTGCAAGCCACATGACATTTTGCGGGGCATATATGTTATTTCACCAATGGATTTAACAAAAACTAACGAAGTCGACAAAAAAAATCTAATATATCCCTCAATGTATAAATTATAACGATATAAATAACCCCTATTAACTATAAATGCTTTGGCAAAAGATGTTTATTTCAAATGATCACTGAGATATATATACAAGAGAATAAGCCTTTTCTAATTCTACAATACATGGAATTAAATATGAAATGAGAACTGAAGTGGAAGCATCGAGAGTTTGACAGTCTGTTGGAAAGCATTGAGGCGGGCGCATCAGTGGAAGGAGGCGGCCGCCTGGGACGCAGCAAGGCGAGCTCCAGTCACGGCAGGTGAGGCGGGCGCACAGTGTGAAGTGAGGCGGGCGCCTGTGAGGCAGTAGGTGGAGCAATGGCACGAGCAGTCTGAGGCGCACGCATGAAGGGGAGTGAGGCGGACGCCTCACATTGCTGGGAAGAATTTTGATCCTTAACACGCCCCCGCAAGGTGGACGGTCCTTGGGTGAGTCCAATCTTGGAGACGAGAGAAATGAACCGTGTGCGAGGAAGCGGTTTTGTAAGAGCGTCTGCTAATTGATCATTACCGGAGATGTGTTGTACCCGAAGAGTCCCTAGCTGAACTTGCTCACGAACAAAGTGAAAGGCAAGAGCTAGGTGTTTCATCCGTGAGTGAAAAATTGGATTGGCAGAGTAGTTGGCTGCCCCTAAGTTATCACTGAAAATGACCGGTGTGGTGGAGGAGGGAAAGCCAAGCTCAGACAGAAGGTTTGTTACCCAGATGAGTTCAGCCGTGGTGGCAGCAATTGAGCGGAATTCAGCTTCTGTTGAGGAGCGAGCGACCGCTCGTTGCTTTTTGGAGGACCAAGCTATTGAGTTGCGACCGAGATAGACAATGAAACCGGAGGTGGATAGATAGTCATCATTGTCGCCGGCCCAGTCGGAGTCACAATAAGCATGGAGAATGTGAGGGGAGTTTTTGTAAATTTGAATGCCCATATGAAGAGTACCGTGGAGATAGCGAAGGAGTCGCTTTAGAGCTGACCAATGTGATTCCTGTGGGTGGTGAAGAAATTGAGCAAGTTTGTTTACAGGGAAGGCGATGTCAGGGCGGGTAAGAGAAAGGTATTGAAGGCTACCTATGATGGCTCGATATTCTGTAGGATTGTGTATGGGTGTTTTGGGTTGAGCCGAGAGGGGTGGATATGTTGCCATAGGTGTGGGAGATGGTTTGGAGTGTTGCATGTCATGGCGGTTGAGAATATCAGAGATGTATTTGGACTGGGAGAGAAGGATTCCATGGGTGTTGGGTGTTATCTCAATCCCAAGGAAGTAGGAAAGAGGTCCAAGATCTTTTAAAGAGAAGCGAGACGACAGGGTTTGAATAAATGACTCAAGGAAGGAAGTGGAAGGACCTGTAATGATTATATCATCAACGTAGACAAGGAGAAGGAGACGATGGGAATTTTTGTTGTAAGTAAAGAGTGAGGGATCCGCAATTGAGGAACAAAAACCAAATGAAGTAAGAAATTGTTTGAGAGCTGTGTACCAAGCACGTGGTGCTTGTTTTAGACCGTAGATGGCTTTTGACAGCCGACAGACATGAGAGGGTTTTGAAGAATCTTGGAACCCAGGGGGTTGGGACATGAAAACAGTTTCGGAGAGATTACCTTGAAGGAAGGCATTGTTAATATCAAGTTGTCGTAGAGACCAACCTTGGGTGATAGCTAGAGAAAGAATTAGACGAATGGTGACGGGTTTGACAACTGGACTGAAGGTTTCAGAATAGTCTAGTCCGGGTCGTTGATGGAACCCTTTGGCTACAAGGCGGGCTTTGTATTTGTGGATGGTATTGTCGGGGTTATATTTTATACGAAAAACCCATTTGCAACCGACAATGTTTGGTGCTTCATGGGAAGGGACTAAGGACCAAGTTTGATTGCGTAAGAGTGCATTGTACTCATCACGCATGGCCTCATGCCAATGGGGAGTGGAGAGGGCCTGTTTGGTGGTGGTTGGGAGGGAGGTAGGTGAGGAGAGAGTGGTTAGGTTCGCATATTTAGGGTTGGGTTTGCGTATACCATGGGAGAGACGGGTGGTTATGGTGCGGTTTGGTGGTGTTGGGGCAGCGATGTGAGTGGGTAAGTTGGGATCGGCCGAGGGAGTAGAGTTGGGGATGGAGGCGGAGGCCGGAGGGTGTGGGGAGTCGGCTGTAGGTGGCTGGGCAGTGGGTTGGGGTGGTGATGGTACATTTGGGATGTTGTTGACAGTAGTGTTTTGAGGATTGATGTCGGTAGTGGGTGATGGGAGAATGGGAATGGAGAAGGCACACCATTCAGATGAAGAGAGAGGAGGAGGAGTAGTATGTTGAGATGTGAGGGAAGTGTATGGAAATTCGTTTTCAATGAATTTGACATGGCGAGAGGTATAGAGACGTTGAGTTTTAGGATCTAGACAATGGTAGGCACTTTGAGAGGAAGAATAGCCAACAAAGATACAAGGAGTGGATTTTGGGGCGAGTTTATGAGGGGTGTATGGTTTGAGCCATGGGTAGCAGAGGCATCCAAAGCTACGGAGTTTGTGGTAGTTTGGTGAGGTTTGAAAGAGGCGGAAATAAGGTGAGTCGTTTTGAAGAGTAGGAGTTGGGAGCCTGTTTATAAGATAGGCAGCTGTTTGAAGAGCATGAGTCCAAAAAGTGAGGGGAAGGTTAGCATGAGAGAGAAGAGACAGACCCGTTTCGACAAGATGTCGATGACGCAGTTCGGCGAAACCATTGTGTTCTGGAGTGTGTGGTGGGGAGGTGAGGTGGGAGATTCCATCTTGAATGAGTGAGGGAGTGAGTTTGAGATATTCTCCTCCATTGTCGGAGAAGAATTGAATTATTGGACGGGAGAAGTATTTTTCGACTATTACTTTGAAGCGATGAAAGGTAGAGAAGGTATCGGATTTATTTTTCAAAGGATATAGCCAGGTGTATTTTGTGAAGTGGTCTACGAAAATTACATAATATTTATAATTATCGTAGGAGTATAAAGGAGATGTCCACACATCCGAGAACACAAGTTCAAGCGGAGCATGAGATTGTAGAGTAGATGTGGAGAAAGGAAGTTTGTGGCTTTTATTAATATTGCATGAGTTACATGAAGAAGCAGAATTGAACGGAATACTTAAAGAGAATTTATTATTCAAAAGGGAGACAATAGGAGGGGAGGGGTGTCCTAGTCTATGATGCCACGATCTGTGAGACAGAGTGCCTAGGAAAGCTTGAGGAGATGAGGAGTGCCATAGGTAGATTCCACGATCAGTTGTTCCGTGGAGAAGAATGCGTTGGGTCGAGATTTCCTTGATAAGAAAGGAAGATTGTGAGAATTCAATATAAGAATTGTTATCTTTGCAAAATTGAGAGACAGATAGGATGTTACGAGAAATTTGTGGAACATGCAAGACATTGTTAAAATGAAGGACAGAATTAGAGGAAGGAATTGAAAAACAACCTATGTTTGAAATAGGAAGGGACGAACCATCTCCAATAATGACATCGTCACTGCCATCATAAGGGTGGTGGAGAGAGAGGGTGGAAAGATCATTGGTGATGTGGTGGGTGGCACCGCTGTCAACAAGCCAAGAGGTTGGGGTAGTGGGGTGACGGGCTGCAGCAGTGTGGGCTTGGGGTTGGTTAGTGTTTTGGCGGGTTGAGCGATTGGAAAAGGAGGGAGGAGGAAAGGTCACATTGGGGTAGTCGCGTTTAAATTGGCGACATTGGGATATTACGTGACCGATGTTTCGGCAATATTGGCATTTGCCTTTGAAGGGTGCAGCTGAGTGGTTTCGGGCAGTAGGTGGTGGAGTGGGCAGTAAGGAGGGAGTTGGCTGATGAGGGAAGGGCCGAGAGGTGGAGGAGTGGTGGGTGTGGGCGACATGAGCGGAAATAGGGAAGCTGGAGGTGGCAGAGGTTTGTTTAAGGGAGAGTTCATGATGAATGAGCTTCTCGTGGAGGGCTTCGAAAGAGATGGGATTATCTCGGGCACGAACAGAATCTATGATGGGTTTATAAGCTTCATAATCAAGGCCCTTTAGGATTTTGGCAATGACATCTTCAAAGGTCCACGGGTTTGCCAAGGATAGCAAGTTTGTCTCGTACATGACTTGATGGATTGCATATACTCGGTTATGGTTAAGGATGATTTGGTAATGGAGCTCTAGGTGATCCTTAAGTTGGAGAATATGGCCTCCTGGAAGGGTTGGCGTAGGTGTTTTTGAGAGTGGTCCAGGCTTCGTTGGAGGTTTTGGCATGATAAACTAGTGGTGCGACAGCAGTGTCTAAGGTTCCAAGAAGGGCGCTAAGGATAAGGCGGTCTTGCCTATTCCAAGTGGTTAGGGCTGGATTAGGGGTGTCTTTACCATCGACTTTGATGGTGGCTGTTGGGGGAAGGTGGGAGCCATCAACGAAACCTAGCAGATCAAGACCGAAGAGTAACGACTCGACTTGGGAGGACCAACAGAGGTATGTGAGTGGGGTGAGAGTTTTGCACTGAGACAAGTTTACCAAGAGGATTGGTTGGGTGGGCTCAGCCAGGTTTGGAATGGTGGAGGAAGATGGATTTGCCATGACAACAGACAAGTGGTGCGGTGGTGGACTGAATGTTTTAGAGAGAGGATCGGTTTTGCTCTGATACCATATAAATGCTTTGGCAAAAGATGTTTATTTCAAATGATCACTGAGATATATATACAAGAGAATAAGCCTTTTCTAATTCTACAATACATGGAATTAAATATGAAATGAGAACTGAAGTGGAAGCATCGAGAGTTTGACAGTCTGTTGAAAAGCATTGAGGCGGGCGCATCAGTGGAAGGAGGCGGCCGCCTGGGACGCAGCAAGGCGAGCTCCAGTCACGGCAGGTGAGGCGGGCGCACCGTGTGAAGTGAGGCGGGCGCCTGTGAGGCAGTAGGTGGAGCAATGGCACGAGCAGTCTGAGGCGCACGCATGAAGGGGAGTGAGGCGGACGCCTCACATTGCTGGGAAGAATTTTGATCCTTAACATTAACATCACCTACACTACCGACCCAGCCACAACTTTAAACCCAATATTTCTGCTGCCACCCTCCACCACCATCACCATTTATCCACCCACCAATGACTAACTTAACATGAATCACCGGCAACAACATTTAAGAATCTAGATTCACCAACCAATACAACAACCAATTCAAAATTGCCCAAAAAAATCGTAATGATATATAACTAACGGGTTCTTTGAAGAATACCATCCCTGCTTTAGCTACAAAAATCACTTTACTCGGATCCTTCCAACCCATTAAACAAAAATCACTTTCACTCATTACTTGAACATTAAACAAAAATCTAATAAATTGATCAGAAATCGAACTCAAAAAACTGACCCAATTTGGCTCATTACAATTGTAAGATAAGTCCCAAATCCCAATTCTTAGTACCCTTTTCGAGATAGAAATATTTCTTTATCCCTCTCTATGAAATTGTGCTTTAATGATCCAATTTTAGCTCCCATTAATGATTATTGGAAAGCACTTTTTGTTTGGTTTATTTGATTGTGTTGATTTGTTTATGATGAAAAAATGGAATCATGTATGTAGATGATGATGGAGATTGTTGGTGGGGATTTGGGAATCGGAGTTTTAGATCTATTCGTCTCCAGGGACTAGGCTCGAGATAAAGACGAAGATAGAAGGTCATCAGGGAAGGGGGTGTAGACACCCGGATCTTGTAACCCCCCCCAATTGATGCTTAACGTGGTCTAAGCCCAACAATTGACTTAGAAAACTCTGACCGGATGCCTTGGATCCCAACTGGCCTTATCCATGCACAATTGGTAAAAACCGAGTCCTGATTCATAATCAGGATGAAAAATTAGGTAATTATATCTTTACTTAGAAAATGGACCTCGAGACCCCGAACCGAGGCTCGAGATATTAAAACAGTCCATTATCGACCTATCTGTGCACATAATCTCACAATATACTATTCCTTACAAACTAACGAATTTTAGGGTGTCATATGGACCAGAAAAACATTTCGAGCAACTTTCATGTTGGGGTCGTACTCAACTGAAGCACCGGATTTATCCGAAGCCAATACCAGATGAAAAGAGCAAAGGCAGTGGGAGCACATTATAATGACCAACAACAACAAGTGGCCTGCCAGCACTGGGCAACAAAAAAAGGGTCTGGCCAATTTGAAGCTACCATGTGGAATAAAAGAACCAAAATCCAGAAAAGAAGCCGGCGTATGGCGAAAAAATCTTGAAAGCTTCTCGGCCATACGTCAAATAATGCCCATCTGCATCAGTTTTCTTGATCACCAAGTTTTGCTCTTCAAGGTAGCCCCTAATGCCATTGGCCCCTAAACTCGACCCCTAGAAACCCTTTGTGGTAGATGGAGTCATTTCCACCTCCCCCTTCCTGAAATATCTCCCTATATATTGATTAGGTCTCTTGTATAGACACTTGGTCACTCGTTCCTAGAGATAAATCCATGAATATTGTGGGAAGTAAATGGATTTTTAAGATCAAGCGTCGTTCAGATGGTACAGTTGAACGGCATAAAGCCCGCTTGGTTGCTCAAGGCTTTTCTCAGCAACAGGGCATAGATTACGATGAGACATTTAGTCCGGTGGTAAAACCTCCCACCATTCGTACTCTTCTTGCCATTGCTCACTCCCGTTCGTGGCCACTTCAACAGTTGGACGTCCGTAATGCCTTTTTAAATGGCATCCTTCATGAAGAAGTGTATATGGCTCAACCACCCGGATTTTCTCATCCCGATTTCCCGGATCACGTTTGCCGACTTCACCGTTCTATTTATGGCTTGAAACAATCACCCCGGGCATGGTTCCAACGACTTCATGATTTTTTAATCACTATTGGCTTCTTCAATAGTAAGTCGGACAGTTCCCTTTTTATCAGGCACTCCGGGTCTTCTACAGTTGCTATATTAGTCTACGTGGATGATTTTATCATCACGGGCTCTACTCCGAGTGAGGTTTCTCAGGTAATTGATCATATTTGTGCTACTTTTGAAAGTCGGAGACTTGGCACACTTGGCTTTTTTTTGGGTATTGAGACACATCATTCCTCGGGTGATCTCATTTTAAGTCAAGCTAAATATGCATCTGACCTCCTACGTAAGTTTCATATGGAGGATAGCAAACCGGCCTCTACTCCTATAGTTCCGGGCTCACATTTGTCTACTTCAGATGGTGATCCCATTCCCGACGTCACCAACTATAGAAGCATGGTTGGGGGTCTCCAATACTTGACAATGACTCAACCCGACATTGCTTTCGCGGTTAATTCTGTGTGCCAATTTATGCATTGCCCCACCACCACCCATATGATAGCAGTCAAACGGATTCTCATATTCGTAAAGGGGTACTCTCTCCCTTGGTCTGCAGTTCTCCAAATCTCCTGATCTCACCATTCGAGCTTTCTCTGATTCGGATTGGGCTGGGTCTCCAGATGATCGACGTTCCACTACCGGGGCATGCGTGTTCATTGGCCCTAATCTCGTGTCATGGACGGCCAAGAAACAAACAACTGTCGCTCGTTCGAGCAGTGAAGCGGAATACCGTGCTTTGGCCACGACTGCGGCTGAACTCCGTTGGTTCTCGTACTTATATCGAGAACTTGGTGAGTTTTTATCACCTCCTCAGTTATTCTGTGACAATATTTCGGCTCTTCACATGTCAAAAAATCCAGTCTTCCATGCTCGAACTCGCCACATAAAATTAGATCACCATTTTGTCCGTGAACTTCATCAGCGGGGCTTTCTTCAGCTGTCTTATGTTGCCACCAATGATCAAATAGCGGATATTTTCAACAAAGGTTTAGCCCGCCCTCGTCTTGAGTTGTTATCTTCCAAGCTGCAGCTTACCTCCGTACCGCTTGGCTTGAGGGGGGTGTAAATGTTAACACTAACGGTGTTACGTGATATTATTATTTTCGGTATAAATAATGATTGCATATATTTTAGGATGATATGGTAGTATTTCATTGTACATATCCTTACCTAGAATAGGGGTATTAGTTGCCTTGTATAAGTTATTTGATTGATTAGGTCTCTTGTATAGACTCCCTATATATTGACAATAATATTATGCAAGACTCACGTTGAGTCTCTTTCATCACGTCTCCTTCCGTTTATCTACACATATAGGGTTTGCCTCATAATTACCACACAATTCATGCATACCTTACTCTCCTCACATTCACTCTTACAATTCACTCTTCATACTTACTCTCCACAAACTCTCTCTAGCCTTTAACCTAAGCCCCTAAACACCATCACTACATTAACAAAAATCACCACTACTCCCCCAAAAAACCACCTTAGAACCACCACAACCAACCAACCAAATAATAAGCAAACTCCAAGTATTTTAAGAAAGCTTTCATAACAACTCGGTCACAACTCTCTCTCAATATACAAAAAAACCTCCCCTTGGAAGCAAAGGAAGCACACACTCCCTTAAACCTAGTGTAAGAGTTTTCCTTATGTAATCTCCTTAAAGAGTGCGTCTTATGAAAACATATTTTTCCTAAGGGTTAGGAAAAATGTGTTTTTAAACCGGGCTGAACTGCTCCTATGGGAATTTTTTGTAAAGAACTTGCACTTCTATTAACATACGCGGTGGCATTTTTGTAAATAAGTGGAACTTCGGGCGCACTACGAGCGTCGGTTACAAATAGTGCTAGCACATGTAACTGACACTCAAAAACATTAACACTGGCATTAGACTGGTTTAGGAGGTGTTAGTAGTAAGGAGTGCCATTGTTAATAAGGAGTGTCGGTGCATGTACCTGGCGTGTTCTAAAATTGGCATAACATTTGGCTCGAGATGAACCACGGAACACACAATATATCAAATTGAAGTAAATTCAAGACCCACAAAATCATGGACCTTATGCCCTTGATATAAGGTTTATAAATCCCAAAATATGTCATTCAGACTCTCAAATATGCCTTTAAAATTTTTGTAAATTTTGTTATTGAGTGTAAAAGCATGTGTTTTGATGAGTGCCAACACATGTGTTCAATAGTATCAGCACATGTATGAAAGAATGCCGGTGTTAATATTAGTAGAGCCAGCACAAGAGTTAACGACTACCATCTTCAGTTGATAACCTCCGGTATTTACACCGCGCACGTTTTTAAAGAAGTCCAGTCATTTACAAAAATGCCGCCGGTTCGGTTCATCCATCGTTCAAAAATACGTTTTTCCATAGCTTATGGAAAAACCCCATTTTCCCCAAAATTTTGTGCTCCTTAAAATGTAGTCTCTAGTGTTGTAAACCTTGGGGTTTAGCCATTAGTTAGCTAAACCCCTCCCTACGTAACTTTCATGAATGTAAAACATTTCTAACTTCATGTTTATTTCCTTTCATCCATGTACATATTATGAGTTTCATGTCTATTAACATGTATATGTATTTTCTTGTTCACTTATGTGTATTTCCATGGTCTAGTTTGATATCAAGAGCATGATAGTTGATGTTGTTCATAAAGCACACAACATGTCCACTTTTGCTTTCTTTATTTTCATCCATATGTTGGCTTATGTTTTTTACTAAATAAGGCCTTTAACATGTTAATAACATGCTAAGGTGGATATATGCTAAATTTCATGTTCGCAGCTTAGGTTTAGACATGGTATTGAAGCATGTTTTCCTTGTCCATACTTGCTATCCAATGAATGTAAAATCTGACCATGTTATTCTAATTTGTTAATATCTCTCTCAGGGATTTCGGTCTTGTGATCCTAGAGCACTTCAAGCGAGATTTAAACCCAATATAAAACACAGAGATTTGAAATCCCACAGGGACCCATCGTCTTTCATAATTGAATTATATGACTGTTATCTCCTATTCTTGGATAATAAGAGTCATTTTTTTCCATTTTCACATTATTAAACTACATTAAGTCACTTATTTACAGAACTGCTATATCACTCTTGGTGCAACTCTATCAGCTGAAGTATAAGTCCAATTTACCTCTTATAATTTAGCTATAAGACAATTATATCAACAAAAAATTAAAATTTTCAATAATAGCCACGAATTAATCTTATAATTTACATATTATAACTCTTATAGATGAAGTATAAGTTTAATTCACCTCTTATAATTCAACTATAAGCTATAAGACAATTTTTTCAAACAATTTTTTTTCCAATAATAGCTAGGAAATAATCTTATATTTTACGCATTACAACTATCATAGTTGAAGTATAAGATGATTTCACATCTTATAATTCAGCTATAAGACTTTTTCAATCAAAACATAAAAAATTAAAATAATGGATGTGAATTAATATTATAATTTACACATTAAATTCTTATAACTCAAGTATAAGAGCAAAAATATACAAATAATTCACAAAAATCGAATTAATCATCCTTCTTCATCTTTTAGAATTTTTTTTAGTGAGCATGAATTTTTTTTTTTTTTCAATGTAAACTGGTTGAGACTGATTACACTTTACAACTTGCTGCTAGCTTCCTAGGATTCTTAAACCAAACTATGAAAATCATGTAGTCAGTCTACTACATGATATCCACAAACAAAAAAAACCTTCTATCCCTACTGCTTTTCATCTTCCCCACTATAACAAACACTAACCCCTATCACAATTACTAGCTTTCTCTTATATCCTCCAATTAAAGTCGATCTTATAGAAATACTAAAAATATTACTAATTAGAAATTTCCAAGACCCCTCGTTAACCATTTCAAGCAAATCCCTATTAACACCAAACATCCAAGACCATAACATTCAACTGATAGGTGGTTGCAGAAAATCATAATAAGCCACCTCCAAAAGATCATGGTGTTGCAGAATGAGAAGACTGGTTTGTTTTGTTCTGGCTTGGAAACCTAGGGTTTGCATTTTGGAGAGAGAAGGTTGGAGGTAGGGTAAGAGACTGACGGATTTTTGAGTCGACATTGGGGACGATAAATGGAGATAGAGAGGGTTTGGAGAGAGAGAGAGAGTGTACATGTGTTTTTAGAGATAGAGAGAGAGAGTGGGGAGCTGAGATCAAAATGGGAGGGGAGGGTTTTGTAGAATGAACGAGGGGAGAGAGGGGGAGCTTAAGGATGTCTCGAGAATTACAATTTTGGGAGAATTCTATTTTTGGGATATAGAAAAGGTTGTTCCTTAAAACGGAATAACATTTGGGCAGGAGGGCCCTTGGGTAATTTTTTTAATATATGTTATATCTAACAAATAAAGGAAACTAATTAGGCCTTGGGCGTAATTTTTGGACCTATGGAAGAGCTTCATTCCATTTTTGGCCCGGAGGTCTTACTCACAGATTGAATGTCAAGCATGCTTATAACGATCAAAAAGTTCTTTATGGGTTTGGTTTCTATGAGAATCAATATGTTGATGTCTAATTTAAAAGTTATGTTTTATATTTTGGCTAAATGTTAAATTTTGATGACCATTGAAACTGAGAATGAAAAGACATGTTGTGTTTTAATTTCCAGCTCTGACAGCATGCAAGTTGGACTTAATTAGTGGACAAATATGGAAAACCTTAATGTACTCATAAAATCCAACCAAAACTCATGAGTATTTTACTTATGTGTTGGAGATAAGTCCTAACCTTTTGTTTCCAGATAAACATCTTTATAATCAAGATTTTAATAAAAAAAAATTTTATTATGGATTTTATTTTATTAAGAGTTTACTTAGACTTAGTTTTAGGCAGGACTGAAAAAAAAAAATTAAAGGATATAGATTTGGAAAAAAAAAAATAACTTTCTCGTAATCTTCATCTTCTAACTAACTAAGAAATCAGAAGTTACTGACCTAGATTTGGAAAAAAAAATTACTTTCTTGTTTTTAAGATGGATGATATTGAGTCTCTTCAATTATTGAAAGAGTTATAGGTTTATAAAATGGTTTCAAAAAGATAATGATATGCACTGGGTAATAATATGGGGTTATGGGCCAAAATTGATCATTGGGCCATTGAAGGCCAATTTTTAAAACATTTTTCTATCTGTAGTATATTATTAGAATCGATGACGCAGGAAACGATACAGATCAGTCTTAGTACAGCAATAGGTTGATCCCTATCAAATGTGACCTGAAACCACAAACAAACGACTAGTCGGGTTAGTCTCTAGCTAATACCCTCCGGTGTGATGATGAGATATAGTATTATGAGCTTTATATGAAACTGTATTGAACGACGTAATCTCAAAATAGACAAGAAGACATTACGTTTTAACGTTGTATGTTATTTGTTATATATAGTGGTGTTGGGTTTTGGGGTTACAAACGCAGCGGAGACTTAGAAATAACAAGCAAAAACCCTAGCCCTTTAATCCGTCTAACATGAAGAGATTAAAATATATTTGAAATAGATTTACATACCTTGTAGCGATTTAGTTTGCTCAAAACCGGATCTTCTTAGCGAATATCAAAATGAATCTCAAAACCGTTGATGAAGGTTTTGATCTTCTCCTTGTTCTAACTTGGTGATGAATCAACAATGCAAGTTCTCAAGCTTTTAGTGATAACACAATCACCCTCTATCGGTAGTCCACACGCGAACGGACCAAGAACACTTCTTGTTCGATTGCTAGATGATCCCCGATTATTGAAACACTTTCAATAATCAATGGCTAAAAGTATTTTGATCTTTGATTCTCAATCTAAATCTCAATTTTAGTGTTTCATAAACCCTAAAATTTCATATGTTTTTGGCTGACCTAAGGGTTCTATTTATATCAAATATAAATCCCTAACTATTAGGGAAAGAATCCTTGTCAAAAACCAAAACCAAAGCTGCCAAGGAAAAGCGTACGGATAGAATTTCGCCGCTGGCACGACTGGTCCCCAAGGGCACGAGTCGTGCCTTATGGCCAAAGCTGTCGCACGACATAACGAGACAGTTCACCAGTTTCTCAGATCAAAGGGCACGAGTCGTGCCTAAGGGCACGAGTCGTGAGCACGACTCGTCCCGTAGAGCACGAGTCGTCCCTTAACGACCCCTCTCTGATACAGTCGTCCCTTCTCAGGGCACGACTTGGGCCAATAGGGCACGAGTCGTCCCCTCAAGCACTAGTCGTGCCAGAGTCGTCCCTAGAGCACATAATTCACCCTTTTAGCCATTTTCAATCCGTTCTTTTGTGAGTGACCCTTTAGGAATTATATTTTATGTTGGTAGTGAGTTGAAACATCAACCTCACAAGACATAAGTGACTTCTAGAAAATCATTATGTCCACCCAATAAATATAACATCAAATCTTGATTCCTTGATAATCAAATGTCACAATCCCTTTGTCCACGATGTCCAATTGAACATGAGTCATGGTCTACGTCAACTCATATTGTTCAATGCTTTCTCGATTCCGAATATGTTGATAATCCAAGTGCATTTGATCTCTATCAAATCTCTTGAGTATGGTCATACATTTCATCAACACTATACATCGAGGGGCCCAAGCAAACATCTCTCTCAAATAGAGAGGGACAAATTCCGTCTTGACTTATCATTCTTCCCTACAAGAATCCAATCATGCTAATATAGCCCTTATTATTATCCGACTAAAGATAGTGTTAGACTATATTAAACACAACGTTCATCATGTGGAAGACGATGATAATCTCAGGTACGAAGGATTCCAATGACACGACTATCATGAGATTTAATCATGACAACAGACCATGTCATAAATCTCATAACTAGGTCAAGTCCAGACTCGTTCTCTAGCAAGTACCCATAAGTGTAATGTGCATCTCCATGCATATAATCATCTCTATGATTATCCATTACCAACTTATACTAGTTGTTCATAATAACTAGGGACGCAGTTCAATATAATAAACATGCAAACATATAATGAACCAAATAAACTTTCTCTATAATAAATGATAAAGATGATACATAACGATTTAAGTTAAAACATAACTAAAGACTAGGGCATTAAACCAACAATCTCCCACTTGCACTAGGCTCCATCTTCCTAGGTATCGTATACCCATGGACCTAACATGACCATCATGCTTCTGCTTGTGCGAGGATCTTTGTAAGTGAATCCCCAATGTCATCATCGGTTGATACTTTGCATATCTTAACGTCTTCTCATTCTTATGAATTCCCGAAAAAACGTCTAAGTATGTGTTTGGATCGCTGATGTTACCTTGGTTCCATTGTTTGCCCAAATGGCACCACAATTGTCACAACAAGGTTCTATCGATTAGTAATACTAGGAACATTTCCAAAATACTAAATGAACTTTTGATCCAAACTGCCTTTTTAGCTACATCGAATGCTGCTAAATATTCGGCCTCAGTAGTAGAATCAGCTACGGTGCTCTGCTTGGAACTCTTCCAACAAAGCCGCACCTCCAATAAGCATAAACACAAATCCTAATTGCGATTTTATTTGTCAGTTTGGAGGATAGCATCTGTGTAACCCTTACAACAAGATTAACTTCCAACCTTTCAAATACCAAGAATGTATCCTTTGTTCTTCTTAAGTACTTTAAGGATCGTCTTAACTGCCATCCAATGGCTCTTAACAGGATCAGATTGGTATCGACTCGTCATGCTTAGAGCATACGAGACGTCAGACCTAGTTCAAATCATGGCATGTATGACAGATCCAAAAGCCGGAGCATATAGAACTTCATTCATTCTCTTTTGCTCATCAGTTGTCATAAGACAATGAGTATTGCTAAGAGTAACACCATGACCCATTGACAAGTTACCTTTCTTAGAATTTTCTAAGAACCTTGTCAATGTGAGTACTTTGACTCAAACCAATTTATCCTTTTAGATCTATATCTATAGATCTTGATGCCAAGGATGTAAGCGGCTTCACCCATATCTTTCATTGAGAAACCTTTCCTTGACCAAGACTTGACAGTCTTAAGTGTCGGAACTTCGTTTTCCAATGAGTAAGATATCATCAACATATAACAATAGAAATAATACTACACTCTCACTGAATTTCATGTATACACAAGGTTATTCTTCATACTTGATGAAGTCAATCTCTTTGACCAATTCATCAAAATGAAGATTCCAACTCCTTGAAGCTTGCTTCAACCCAAAAATTGGATCTTTAAAACATGCGTACTTTATTAGAATTTCTTGGATCGAAAAAACTTCGGGTTGTGTACTATACACATCCTTAAGAATCTTTCCATTTAAGAATGCCGTTTGACATCCATTTGTCATATCACATAGTCACAATATGTGGTTATGGCAATTGAAATTCTAATAGACCTCGGCATTGCAACAGGCGAAAAGGTTTCATCATAGTCAATACTATGAATTTGCCTAAATCCCTTTGCTACAAGCCTTAGCCTTGAAATTATACACCTTCCCATCCATGTCGGTCTTGAAGACCTACTTGCACCCTTTAGTTCTTAAACCTTCAGGTAGCTCAATCAAGTTCCAAACTTGATTATCAACCATGGATTGTAATTCGGACTCCATGGTTCCTAACCATTTATCCGAAATAGGAGTGGACATCGCCTCTAGATAGGAAGTAGGTTCGTCATTCTCAATGACTTCCACTTTACTACTTTCCGATATGAGAAATCAACATTTCTCGGGTTCGGATTGTAACCTATCAAATCTACGATGGACTTGTGTAACTTGAACCGGTTTCACAACTCCTTGTGAATTTGGTTCCATTTCTACTCTTGGTTCCATGTTATTTTCGGATTCTTGAATTTCTTCAAGACTAATTTTACTCCCACTAGATTCTTTATTGAGAAACTATTTCTCAAGAAACGAACCATATAGAGAAACAAACACTTTGTTCTCAATGCGGTTGTAAAATTAATATCCAAAAATAACCTTGTCAGATTTGGTGCTAACTTATCAGAGACAAGTCTCTTCACATAAGCTTTGCAACCCCAAATCTCCATGAAAGACAAACTTGATTTTCTTCCATGCCACATCTCATGTGAGGCTTTAGGAACCGATTTAGTAGGGACACAATTCAGTGTAACCGCATCATTTCTAATGCATATCCTCAAAAGGGAACAGGAAGGTCAACTTGACATATCATCAAATGAACCATGTCCTACAGTGTTTAATTCCTTCTCTCAGACACATCATACAATGTGATGTTTCGGGTGGAGTCAACTCTGAAACGATTTCACAGTTTTGAGATGATTGTCAAACTCTTAGCTCAAATATTCACTACCACGATCGAATCGAAGTACTTAATAATTTTACCAAAATATTCAAAATATCTCAAATAATTCACTTTTGGACTTCATCAGATAGACACAGTCATATCTAGATAAGTCATTAGTGAATGTAATGAAATACCAAAATCTTCCCCTAGCAATGCTACTTAATAGTCAACATACATCTCATGTATTAGGGCCAATAAGTCACTAGCCCTCCCACTACTCTTAGTGTAGGGTGGTTTGGTCAATAATTCCAATAAACAAGATCCACATTCCTCAAATGATTCATAATCATATGAGTCTAAAAGTCCATGTTAATGGAGTTTAGATATATGTTTCTTATTTATCTGACCAAGTCGGCAATGCCATATGAACGTGTTGTTCATATCATTCGGTTTAGATTTCTCATTTATATTATAGATATCTTCAATATTATTTTGTTTCTTAACATCCAGGATAAAAAGGCCATTAAATGAATCTGCAGTACTATAAAGCATATCATTTAAATATATAGAAACTTCTTATTCTCAATAAGAAAACTATATCCTTCATCATCCATTATAAGAAACGGAAATAATACTCCTACTCAAATTCGGAACGTAGTAGCATTTGTTCAAAACAAGTACTAGTCCACTAGGTAAAGTGACTTCATAAGTCCCTACTGCTAATGCAGTAACTCTTGCTCCATTCCCACGCATATGTTTAATTCACCTTCTTTGAGTAGCTTTCTATTCTTTGTTTCTTGCACATTTAAACAAATGTGGAATCCATATCCGGTATCATATACCCAAGAACAAGAAGTCGAAAGGAAACTATCTATCATATAGATACCTAAAGTAGTAGCTATCATATTGCCCTTCTTCACCTTTTAGGCCTTCCTTATAAGCCTTGCAACTTTGCTTCCAATAACAATCTTATTGCAATGGTAGCAAAATGCATCCTTTTGAGACACTTTGGGTTTAGCCTCTTCGGCTTTGGCAACTTTTGCCCTAGGTTTAGCAACCTTTTCTTTACCTTCTTTGTGTTTCCTTTTAAACCCCTTTCTTGTGTTAACCATTAACACAAAAAACCTCTCTTGCCTAGCTTATACTTGGAACATTTCCTTTGTGCGTTGTGCTAGAACAAAAGTAATTTCCATGTGTTCAAGGTCCTTCTCAAGAGCCTTTTAAATATGGTGGCAAGTATAAGGCAAACAACATCGTTAGAATCATCATCATGTTTCTAATGTTGCTCCTTATCTGCCCTTTGCAACATTTGCAGCGGGTTTAGCAGGAACTGATTCGGTAAGAACGTACAATTTTGCTTAAGAACATTTCTTGAGCATCTGATCAAATCAGAATAACTTGTACCGTTCTTTTTGAGCTTTGTCCTACTCAAGGATGAATCACAATTTATTGTGTAATACTATTTATACAACAAAATATGCAAACTTATGTGTACATCATCATGAACATGGGATTTTCACAAAAATCCTATTTTAGGATCATACCAATAATCATGTAATAAATAACAATTATTAACTACATAATTATTTCATTCTCAAAATATATGGATTCAAATAATCATGTTAATCACATTAGACATGAACATCAAATCCTAAACAAACAATTTGATTTCAATTGTGAGAATTTACCAATCTACTTAAATCACATTAAATAGATTAATATCCCATGTAAAAGACTAATCATATTAATCATGATCATGGCATATCACATATACTTGTTTTCTCAAAACAACACACATATAATCATAGATCTATTTCACATATAGCATGTAAAGCATTTAATCACATTAAATCTAGCATGCCAATTTTAACCTAATCATGATAAGACACGGCTCTGATACCACTGTTGGGTTTTGGGGTTACAAACGCAGCGGAAGACTTAGAAATAACAAGCGAAAACCCTAGCCCTTTAATCCGTCTAACATGAAGAGATTAAAATATATATGAAATAGATTTACATACCTTGTAGCGATTTAGTTTGCTCAAAACCGGATCTTCATAGCGAATATCAAAACGAAACTCAAAACCGTTGATGAAGGTTTTGATCTTCTCCTTGTTCTAACTTGGTGATGAATCAACAATGCAAGTTCTCAAGCTTTTGGTGATAACACAATCACCCTCTATCGGTAATCCACACGCGAACAGACCAATAACACTTCTTGTTCGATTGCTAGATGATCCCCGATTATTGAAACACTTTCAATAATCAATGGCTAAAAGTATTTTGATCTTTGATTCTCAATCTAGATCTCAATTTTTGTGTTTCATAAACCCTGAAATTTCATATGTTTTTGGCTGACCTAAGGGTTCTATTTATATCAAATATAAATCCCTAACTATTAGGAAAAGAATCCTTGTCAAAAACCAAAACCAAAGCTGCCAAGGAAAAGCGTATGGACAGAATTTTGCCGCTGGCACGACTCGTCCCCAAGGGCACGAGTCGTGCCTTATGGCCAAAGCTGTCGCACGACATAACGAGACAGTTCACCAGTTTCTCAGATCAAAGGGCACGATTCATGCCTAAGGGCACGAGTCGTGAGCACGACTCATCCCGTAGAGCACGAATTGTCCCTTAACGACCCCTCTCTGATACAGTCGTCCCTTCTTAAGGCACGACTTGGGCCAATAGGGCACGAGTCCTCCCCTCAAACACTAGTCGTGCCAGAGTCGTCCCTAGAGCCCAGAATTCACCCTTTTAGCCATTTTCAATCCGTTCTTTTGTGTGTGACCCTTTATGAATTATATTTTATGTTGGTAGTGAGTTGAAACATCAACCTCATAAGACGTAAGTGACTTCTAGCAAATCATTATGTCCACCCAATTAAATATAACATCAAAGCTTGATTCCTTGATAATCAAATGTCACAATCCCTTTGTCCACGATGTCCAATTGAACATGATTCATGGTCTACGTCAACTCATATTGTTCAATGCTTTCTCGATTCCGAATATGTTGATAATCCAAGTGCATTTGATCTCTATCAAATCTCTTGAGTATGGCCATACATTTCATCAACATTATTCATAGAGGGGCCCAAGCAAACATCTCTCTCAAACAGAGAGGGACAAATCCCGTCTTGACTTATCATTCTTCCCTACAAGAATCCAATCATGCTAACATAACCCTTATTACTATTCGACTAAAGATAGTGTTAGACTATATTAAACACAACGTTCATCATGTGGAAGATGATGATAATCTCAGGTACGAAGGATTCCAATGACACGACTATCATGAGATTTAATCATGACAACAGACCATGTCATAAATCTCATAAGTAGGTCATGTCCAGTACTTGTTCTCTAGCAAGTACCCACAAGTGTAATGTGCATCTCCATGCATATGATCATCTCTATGATTATCTATTACCAACTTATACTAGTTGTTCATAACAACTAGGGACGCAGTTCAATGTAATAAACATGCAAACATATAATGAACCAAATAAACTTTCTCTATAATAAATGATAAAGATGATACATAACGGTTTAAGTTAAAACATAACTAAAGCCTAGGGCATTACACCAACAAGTGGTGTTATGGGATCATTGTTAATCTCTAAAATCAAGGAGATGTTGTGGGCGTAACTGTCTCAGAGAATGTAGGAGACGGTTACAAATAACGACGTAGACGGACGTACACGTTGGTAGGTCGAGGTCGCTTGAGTATTCGAAGTCGACCTGACTTAGTGCCTTGGCTTGATAGAAATTGTCATAAGTAGGTCAAGTCCAGTACTCGTTCTCTAGCAAGTACCCATAAGTGTAATGTGCATCTCCATGCATATGATCATCTCTATGATTATCTATTACCAACTTATACTAGTTGTTCATAACCACTAGGGACGCAGTTCAATGTAATAAACATGCAAACATATAATGAACCAAATAAACTTTCTCTATAATAAATTATAAAGATGATACATAACGGTTTAAGTTAAAACATAACTAAAGCCTAGGGCATTACACCAACAAGTGGTGTTATGGGATCATTGTTAATCCCTAAAATCAAGGAGATGTTGTGGGCGTAACTGACTCCGAGAATGTAGGAGACGGTTACAAATAACGACGTAGACGGACGTACACGTTGGTAGGTCGAGGTCGCTTGAGTATTTGAAGTTGACCTGACTTAGTGCCTTGGCTTGATAGAAATTGTACAAGTAGATGATCGTAGGTCGGACGAAGCTAGGTCGAGACCAATGATGGTCGGACGATTAGCTAGGTCCACTGATCTTTGTCGTTGGGCCTTTGGTATTGTAGCAATTGGATTGGCCCATACCATGGTATTATCTTTGTAACGTCTGAAATGTTGGGCTTCATTCGTTGGGCCTGGCCCATCACTTTTATTCCGTTCAGTGGCCCCCAATTTTCTGTGTTGACTTTGTCGACCAGGAAGTTATAAAAAGTTTCGTGTAAGCTTACATAGTTCGCTGTTGGATGGTCGATCGAGTAGATGCAGGTCGCTCTCGACTATTGACTTTTGATGGTTGGACACGCTATTTAATGCGCTGTAATTTCCATAATGATGGTACGGTTCTGGCGATTGGACAACTGTTTTTGGGAACCGCTGCTGGGCATTAACTGACAAAAAGAACGGCTATGTCCCCCACCCTTTCCAATTCCGGTAAGGTTTTGGAAACATATAAAAGGTAAAATACTTTTCCTTTTCAAACTTTATAATCTCTAAGCATTCAAATACCCAGCAAGAGCGCAAGGACATCGATTTCCGGCATAATCAAGCATTCAGATTCATCGTTAAGCTCCACATTTTCTCAAGTCATCAAGGTACCACTCAATTTCTCTGCTTTTAGTCTTAATTTCAAGTTTCTCCATTTATTCTGTCATGGCTAGGACCTTTTGCTTCGAGCTAGGTGTTAGGTATGGTTATAACTCCATAAAACTTAGGGTTTAATAAAGGTTAGAAGGTACATGGGTGGAATTGGTGAGGGAGGAGTATATTACCATCTTAGATAGGTGGGGTTTAATTTATGGTGAGGTAGGGTTCCCAGCCGGAGAGAGTATGGGGGATTTGGAGGCGGATGATCCAAGGATTTTTGATGGACGTAAATCCACTGTGTAACAAATTAACGAGCAAGTGTACTCACTACCGGGGTAGCAATATGCACAAGCAGGGGTCGAACCACAGTGACTCGTTGGTTTTAACAAGTTAATTTAATTAGTGAAAAGTAACCAAGGGGGGTTTTGGTTTTTGATTGATTAAACTAATGATGAAACGCAAATAAATTAAACTAATGATTAAAAACACAGAATTAAACAAGTAACGAATTCGAATTCTAACAAGGAGATTCACGGATTGGTCATTCACAACACATTCACTTTATGCCATTTTATTTATAAAGCCATCAATTTACATTCTAGGGTTCATTCACAAACTTATGAGTTGGGACGGTTTGGTGTGCGAATTGCAACTCAAATATTCTTCTTTTGTTATACTTCCAATTACGTAGGTTTAACAATCAAAGAACTCATGAAGATCGAAGGAATATAAAAACCTAAACCAATTGATTTCAGTTACGTCCTCAATTAGGTTTAAACAGTAAAATAGAAGCCTTGTATCTATGCCCGAGTTACCGTAGCAATGGATACCCACAAGTTCTAGGGCAAATGAACCCCTAGAACCAATTAAAATTATTTTACTGTTCTAGAAAGAAATTGAATTAATAATTAAAACATTAAGACATAAAATTCATGTATTGCTACAACCAATCCGCAAATCTAAAGAAAATTAGCTACTCATGCTAACACTAAGGATTACAAAAGTTGAAATAAAAAGCATAAACCTGAACCTATGATTGAATGGTGGAAATTCTTCAATTCTCCCACTCTCCAATTCCAATGGAAAACAAACCATAAGATGATTGTTTCTGCAGAATTCTGATTTATCTAGGGAAGAAAGGAGTCCCAAAAAGGAAAGGAGCAACAAATCCTCCTTAAAAAAGGAAAACTGAATTGCTGGTAACGGGTCATGGGCGGTCGCCCAACTGGCCATGGGCGGTCGCCCATGTAAACAGCGGTTTGGACCTTCAGTAATAATCACGCGTGGGCGGTCGCCCACCTTTCCTTGGGCGGTTGCCCATGAGTGCAGCAACTTCATAACTTGTATGACTTCAGCATGGGCGGTCGCCCACCATTCCCTGGGTGGTCGCCCACTCCAACAACGATTTTAAGGCTTTGCAATTCCAGCTTGGGCAGTCGCCCATAAGGTCCTGGGCGTTCGCCCATCACACCAGTGATTTCTCCAGCTTTCTTGACCATTTTGCTTCACCAACTTTGCTAACTCCATGAACTATCAAAACACTAAAATATACATTAAATTCTCAAGGATTCGAACAGAAAATAAGCTTAGGAACATATCTTTTGGATGGGTAAAACCACATCCATCAAATACCCTTAAACTTACATTTTGCTCGTCCCCGAGTAAAACAAAAGAACTTAAACAAAAACAAAACTACCCAAATAAAAACAATAAACACAAAATATTTTTGATATGTTCTCAATATATACAAGATTTTCGGCCAAGGAAGTCTCAGATTCTCACGCAAATGTGCTACACAAGTGCCAAAATGAATATGCAATTACAATTACATTAATGCATCTAACCCACAATTTTCCACCTCGGCCTGAATGATGAATGAATTATGGGAGATCATGATCAACAAGATAAGATTGTTTATGGGTTCACTAACACATGCTCTACATCACAAATAACAATACGGTTACATACACAAGGATACTTATACGCATGATTACACACTTGTCAACCCGATTACTCAATATTGAACAAAAATATGGCTCAAAGTTTAGTCCACAACAAATGTGGGGCTAGGCTCACGGGTACAAACGAAGGAATGGACATACAAATACAAGAATGTGAAACTAAAAGCCTTCCATTGCATATAACACATTCCGGAATTTCAGCTTTTCCGCTCACCTTTGTTTCCCCAATGCTTCAACCCCCAAACTAGAACTTTGTTCATATTATATACACTTGGGGTTGAAAGCATTCCCTCTCTCAAAATAGATCACTCAACAAACATACTTCACAGAATTAGGGGGCACACATTTGATTTTTTATTTTATTTTTTTGATATTTGCCCCCTTTTATACAATACAAACCATGTTTCCAACTTTTGACCTTCCTCACTCATTCCCGTAATTTCCCCATGTAACCCCCAAACTGAACGTTTCAAATTCCACATTCTTGCACAGGTGGATAAACCTATACTAGGTGTCAAGAGTTAGGGATTAGGCATCAAATGAAGGCGAATGGTGGTCTAAATGTTCCCTTCTTTCTAAACAGGCTCAAAAGGGATCAAGTGACAATTCATATATAGATAGTGACGAGAAAGTCAAAAGCTTACAAGAGGGTTGTCAAAGAAAGATAAGCCATAAATACCAAGTAATCTATTGATTTGTTATTGACAAGCATGCAATCATGTTCTAGGACCCCCGAGAATGTCAAAGTGAACCCATAAAGGACACCTAAATTAATGACCATGATCAAGAAATAAAATGGGAGTGAATGGTGGTGCAATTCTATTTTACATGTATTAATGCAATTACAATAAACAAATTCAAATTGGCACAAACATAGCAAAACTCAATCAAAATCCCTCATATCATCACGGACGTTGGCCAACTTCCAAACATATAATGAGAACAAATTTTTTTTTTTTTGGAGGGTGACACTATTTACACTCCCCTATAAACCCACAAACTCGAGGAGATATCTACCCCCAAACTCAAAACATGCTATGTCCTCATAGCAAAGAGGACAACAACATGCCTGTGAATACCCCGTCCCGATGCAACGCGCATTCGGAAGTTTGAAATAAATAATTGTATAATGTCGGATCGAAATAGGATATTCATTTAGTGACACTCGATTTAAACCATATTAAAATATTAGTTTAATTTTGAGAGTCGCCACGCCACTTTGATATAGCCCAAAGCTTTGAAAAAAGGCTAAACAGTTAATTGGGTTCGGGGGTCAAGTTACAATAGAAGAAGAAACGCTATCACTCCTATTGCCCGACGGATCGGTCTTTCTAGCATGCGGGGTGTTGGTTGTGTGCGGTGTTTACGGGAATAGATAGAAGAAACGGGATCATGCATAAGGAGGAGGGGAGAGAAAGAATTTATTGATGATCACACCCTAGAACCTTTGATTTAGGCCCTCGGAAGGTGCACTAATCAACGTTCATCCTTGGGGGATTGTTGATCATGGGATAATTATAACTAAGGTGGAAGGAAAGAAATAGTTCCTAGATCCATTGGGTTTCTTAGGGCGAAACCTTAGATCATCCTCGGCTATGCACAATTAAATATATTAAAACAACCCTAAATCTAGCATATATGGCATAAGCAAGAAATAAAGCAATTAAAATATACTAAGCATGCAAACAATAATAATAAAGACAATAATAATAAAGACAGAAAAAATAAACAGAAGACTTACCTAATGATGGCAAGGCTTTTGGATCGAATCTATGAAGATTCGAAGAACGTGCTTGATAAAATATTTAGACTTAGAAAACTCGAGTTTAGTCTCAAGTTTTCTATGGAGGAAACCTCAAGTTTTGTCTTGAGTTTTCCGTAGAATAATTCTGTGTTTAAAGTGTGAGGCGGAGTGGGGTTTATATAGTGAAAGGGATTGGGGAGGAACGGCTGAGAAAGCGATGTGGGAAAAAGCAATGGGTCGATCGACCAATAGTTAATTTTATGAGCTTGGCCCAAGCATCCCAGGCCTTGGCCCAAATTGGCCTAGAAGCTGGCCCCATATTGCTATTGCTTGGCCCCAAATTCTAGCATGCTGGCCGGCCATCCTTGGTGGTGCTTCAAATTGCAATGCCGTGGCCTAGGATAGGATTTGTACCATTATTATTCGTTTCGTCCCACGATTTTGCAGTCGCACTTTGACCTCTTTAATGACTTCTTTTGCACTTCGCTCTTTAGGATTTTATTTTTCATTTAATACCAGGAATTTTTATACATCAAATTCGTCCCAAATTTCCATATTTCCCGTTTAGTCCTTAAATTTCCAATAAATTCCAATTTGGTCCAAAAGCTTCCAAATGCCAGTTTAGTCCCTGAATTTCCCGAATTGCACTCCAGTCCCTTTTTTCGGACCGGGTACTAACAGTAGCCCCTCGGCGACGCTTCTTGTAAGACAAGTGGGGTCGACGATAAAAGAATAGGATCCGTCCTGAAAAAAGGGATTTCAGGAGGTAAGGAAAGTGATCTTGCGGATGCAAGGGATTGGACTCGAGCTGAGTCGCAAAAGGATGACCAGATAGGTCAAGTGGCTGGACCCACGTCGGGCTACCTACGTATCCCTAAAAAGGAATCAAGCCAAGTCGTAGTTCAAAAGAGTGGGCGTTTTTAATACCCGAGAATGGCGGATGTGTGGCGTCAAGGATACGTGACTGCACGGGAGTCACCGAAAGATTTGTGAAAATTTGACTTCTGCGGGAGTCACCCCTCGTGAAAAATTTGACCTCTGCGGGAGTCACCCCTCGTGAAAAATTTGACCTCTGCGGGAGTCACCCCTTGTGAAAAATTTGACCTCTGCGGGAGTCACCCCTCGTGAAAGATTTGACCTCTGCGGGAGTCACCCCTCGTGAAAGATTTGACCTCTGCGGGAGTCACCCCTCGTGAAAGATTTGACCTCTGCGGGAGTCACCCCTCGTGAAAGATTTGACCTCTGCGGGAGTCACCCCTCGTGAAAAATTTGACCTCTGCGGGAGTCACCCCTCGTGAAAAATTTGACCTCTGCGGGAGTCACCCCTCGTGAAAAATTTGACCTCTGCGGGAGTCACCCCTCGTGAAAGATTTGACCTCTGCGGGAGTCACCCCTCGTGAAAGATTTGACCTCTGCGGGAGTCACCCCTCGTGAAAGATTTGACCTCTGCGGGAGTCACCCCTCGTGAAAGATTTGACCTCTGCGGGAGTCACCCCTCGTGAAAGATTTGACCTCTGCGGGAGTCACCCCTCGTGAAAAATTTGACCTCTGCGGGAGTCACCCCTCGTGAAAAATTTGACCTCTGCGGGAGTCACCCCTTGAAATGGAGGATAGACCTCTGAAATGTGGGAAACTGTAGCTGCCAAAGGACTTAGGCTACTATTTACTGATGAAGAATAGTTGTGTGAATTGATTGGGATTATTATGGCTTCCCGAGCCGAAGAACCAAGCGATTAAAAGATTGGGATAATCATTGCTAAGGCTTAGAGAGGAGTCTTGTATCCTAGGCTCAAGGCTAGGGTTTAGAGAGGTATTTGTCACCTAGGCTTAAGGTTAGGGCTTAGAAAGGTATTTGTCACCTAGACATGAGGCTAGGGTTTAGAAAGGTATTTGTCACCTAGGCTTGAGGCTAGGGTTTAGAGAGGTATTTGTCACCTAGGCTTGAGGCTAGGGCTTAGAGAGGTATTTGTCACCTAGGTTTGAGGCTAGGGTTTCTAGACATGAGGCTAGGGTTTAGAGAAGTTTTTGTTATCTAGGCTTAAGGCTAGGGCTTAGAAAGGTATTTTGTGGTAATTCTGGACAAGGCAATTTTGAGCAGAAAGGTTATGGTTTAAGCAAGGCGAGGCTGAGTAAGTGTCGATGATAGAAGGTTGGATTAGGTAAGTTTGATGTCTAGAGATAAGGGCCGAGTCATCTTGAGAGTCACAGAGATACGTTTTTGATAGATTTGAAGAGTTTGAAAATTTGTGGAGACCAAAGAGTGATTTTGTAAACAAGGTGCCAAAGAGGATAGTATTTTGAAAGTATGTTTATTTGATAAAGAGGCCTTATGATTAATCATGTTTCTAACTAACTCAAAGAGTTTGCCACATGCTGATCTTGATGACAAGGGATGCCCTTCATGCTAGATATGACTTCATTGGAGCTCCGATTTTTGTTAGAGCCCTTTGGCCTTTTCTGAAGAACCACGTAGTCGACCCATTTTTGTTGAGGGGAGCCCCCCATGTTTGATGAAGTGACCTTGGCGAAGTCCCAGTTGATGATGAATGGCGAAGCCCCAGTTGATGATGCAAAGCAAACCTGAAGGGAATGGCGAAGCCCCGCCGATGATGCAGAGCAAACCCGAAGAGAGTCCGAGAGAACAAATTAACAAAAGCCCCAGCCTTGGAGATATTCAATGCATCCCTATTTGCGAGGCAGAGTCATCTTGTGACCACGGGGCGACCCTCGTTTCGGACAAAGGTCAATCGCCGCCGGACAAGACTCGGAAATGTATATGTGCGGGGCGCATTTTTTCGAAGGTGGGAATGGATCCCGAGTTCGTGTATGACACTTTCGCTTTGGGTTTGACTCTTTTGGGAGAGTATAAGCATCACAAGGTGTGGAAAAGTGTATGAAAGCCCCCGCAGACGTAAAGACAAATGTTTGGCTCTATTTTCCTATGATGTAGAAAAAGAAGACTTGTCGAGACATTTGAAGAATTTATTTTATTCGTAATTACATCTTGATTGCTCGTGAATGGACCTCACCGATTGGTTTATCAAATTCCAATTATATAGGTAAACAAATGAATGTTTTGATTTGAAGGTGAAATCGCTTGTCTTTAGAAGGAGAAGGATGTTCCGTTGTTGCTTGCTTTGCTCTGTTCGGTGGTAATTGTGGTGCGGGCTGCCGTTGCATTGATCTCCTTCATGGGAAAGAATGAAAAATAGAACACAGATTGGGGTGGAAGAAAAGGTGGGAATTGACTGATTATAACCCAAAGATTTTTCATTCCTTCAAGTGAAGATTCTTTGTTCCTTTGTTCTCGCAAGCCGAGGGGAGTAGTCCCTGGCGCGTGTCTCCTTGCTTTTACCGGAGTGCCGCTGAGAGGCACGGATGCGAAGCCCCAGTGAGACTTTGCGGACGGTGTTTGAGGAGTCGAATGAACGAATTTCAAGAATAGGACGAGTTCCCAAACTTTTGAGAGAATATGTAATATGTTCACGTAGGATAACAAGTGACTCAAAAATCTGAATACGCATTTCTTTTAAATAATCTTTTGAGAATGCCATCCGGTAGCGGTTGTAGCTGGTCTTTGGGTTGCGATCGACCATTGGATGATGCTTAACATGACCTCTTAAAGTGAGAGGTCGGCTGGGCCATTTGCTGAGAGGTTGGCTTGAGGGATGTGTTTGGAATTTCTAAGGTGAAGGGATTTTCTTGTTGCTGCTTCTTCAGAACCTCTAAGAGTGAGGTTAACTTTGATTTTGATAAGGTCAAGGGTGGTGATGGAATCCTCTAAAAGTGAGAGGATGGACTTTGGAATTGGTTTACGGGATTTGTCCAAGAGGGAATTTTTGTCGCTTCTTCTCGCGAGTTTGTTGTGATTTCAGCAGGTAACTTGATCACGATAGGACCTTCACTCGATGTCTCGTTTTCACAACCTTTGAGATGGGAAGCTCATTTCGGAGTGATGAAGGTTTTTTTTTTTTTTTTTTTTTTTTTTTATATTTTTTTTAAACACCTTCTTATCGAGAAAAGCCTTCGGATTTGTTTGCTCGTGATAGCCCCTAGTGTATGCCTTAGGATGGTTTTACCTTTTCCCTCTTGGGTTTGGAGGTGGTCCCTTCGAGGGAGCCCCTTGTATGAGTTTCTTTTGCATTCCGCCTTTCTTGAGCTTGGAGGTAATTACTTCCTTTGTGAATCAAGGGAGCCCCTAGTATGAGCTTCTTCTTTAGGGTTTCAAAACTTGTCGATCTTGAAATGAAAGGGTATTATTTAGTGAGGATAAGGTTATGGCTTCCTATGGTGAGAGGTTTAAGCTTCAATCGCTACTGGATAGCATTCTCAAAAGAGTATTTAAAATAAATGCAAACTCATTTAACTGATTTATTAAGTAAGGCAGAATATATTCGGACCATAAGAAAGATATGTGAGCATATTCAATGAAAGCTTAACGATCAAATGGAAAATCAGAGGAGACGCGAAATTGGGGGGTTGGTGAGTCCCAAGTTGATATTCATGCAGCACTTGTGAAGGATAGGAACAACTCCTTGCATCTTTAAATTGCAGTGGCGTGAGCAGCTATTTTCTGATGATGAGCAACAACGGTCTTTGTGCTTGTCTTGACCATATGTAAAGGAGGTCAAATGGGGGTTTAAAATAAATGATCATATGAAAAGGATGTTTAAGTGGGGGAGAGTGTATTTGGGGAAGTGTATGCTCGAGGGAGTATAGAGGGTGTGTACAAGGAGTGTATGAAAAGTATATGGTGGAGTATGGAGAGAGTGTATGAGAGAAGGGTGTATAGGGATGGTGTGCGTGAAGAAGGAACGGTGAGTTGTTTACTCCAATCAAAGCATTCATTCATTGTTTACTTTATTAGCCGGTGAGTTTATCAGTGAGATTAGCAACCAATTGATAATTATAAATAAAACAATCTTCTTGAAAGTAATGCGAGATTATGTCTCAAGTCTAGAGAGAAAAGAAAGAAAGACCTTTTTTATTATTGAAGTAACTAGTTCAAAGTGGACATTACATATCAATGCCGTAAAAAAGACGCACTAGAACCTACAAGACTGAATGAATCTAAATCTTCCCTCGAAGGGTGAGGGTTCCTTCATCAATGAGGCCTTGGGTCTTCCCTTGGTTGATCAATCTTTGAATTGAGCGTTTCAGTTGCACACATTTGTCAGTGGTATGCCCAGCGTACTTGTGGTATCTGCAAAACTTGGATGTATCTAAGTCTTCCTTTGGGTTAATAGGCTTGTAGTTCTCGAGCGGCTCGATCAAATTCTTTCCCACCAAAATGTCGAAGAACTCACCCACAGGTATTCCTAAGTCATCAAAATGTTCCTTGTTGATCTTCTTCTCGGGTATTGATGCCTTTAGTTGGTTGGTAGCCACAGCAGGCATCCTGAATGAGAAATTCTGATGTGTAGGACCATAAGTGGGACCATAAGCATGTGGATGATAGGGACTCGGAATTGCACAGAGGAGGATTTCTTCTCAGCGATGCGTGAATGTAGGACAAATGGTATTGCTCAATTTCATGCATGTCTTTGAGGAGGTTGATCACTCCCAACCTCATGTTTGAGACTTCTTTGAGGGCTTCAATGCTTTTCTCCGAGAGACATGATGTGGAATTCTCAGAAGAACATATGGCGGAGTCAAGCCAATGAGTTGAATTAGATTCATAATTAATCTTAAGGCATCCTTGAGAAAATATTTGACCTCCACAATTTTGAGTTTGACCGGGCTGAAGTTGCCTACGTAACCCTTACCATTTAAGGTATGAGTCTCAGGTCACCGTAGTTCGAGGGGGCCCCGATTGATGATACAACCAGGGTTAAGTTTAGAGAAAAAGAGAGGATGAATGTAAGAGAGTCCATTTGGTGAAAAAGGGAGAGGAAGATGACTCGATCCTTGGTCAAATATAAGTGAGGGTGATCTAGACGAGCTAATCGGACTTGGTAAGTTGGCTTAGGTATGCCCTAGATGGTGGTTTGATCTAGATGGGTCGAGAGAGGTTTGATCTAGGTGGGTCTTTGGCTGAAGGGTGCTAGAGATAAAGGATCTAAACTATGAATGGTTTTAAGACCAAGGGAGCAAACTGCGGATGGTTCAAGAGGTAAGAGGTTAGAACTTTGAAGGGTCTTAACTTGTAGACCATGGGGGTCTAAGGTAGAGGAGTGGACCATGGATGGTCCAAGAGACGAGGGTGGACCTCGAAGAGTCTCAGGTGGAAGGGTGGACCTTTAATGGTCCTAGATAGAGGGAGTGGACCTCGAAAGGTCTTAAATTGAGGAGTGGACCTTGAAGGGTCCAAGAGAAGAAGAGCAGACCTTGAACGGTCCAAGATATGAGGAGTGTGGACCTTGAAGGGTCCAAGAGATGAGGAGTGGACCTTAAAGGGTCCAAGAGAAGAGGAGTGGACCTTGAAGGGTCCAAGAGAAGAGGAGCGGACCTTAAAGGGTCCAAGAGAAGAGGAGTGGACCTTGAAGGGTCCAAGAGAAGAGGAGCGGACCTTGAAGGGTCCAAGAGAAGAGGAGCGGACCTTGAAGGGTCCAAGAGAAGAGGAGCGGACCTTGAAGGGTCCAAGAGAAGAGGAGCGGACCTTGAACGGCCCAAGATATGATGGACCTTGAACGGTCCAAGATATGAGAAGTGGACTTTGAATGGTCCAAGATTGGGAGAGTGGACATAGTATAGGAAGAGCACCACGAAGGGTCAAAGAGTGGACCTTGAACGGTCCAAGATAGAGAGACTGATCCTAGAGCGGTCCGCAGTAGAGGGTGTGGACCTTGAAGGGTCCAAGAAGTAAAGAGCGGACCTCGAAGGGTCCTAGAAATGGAGAGTGGACCTCGGAGGGTCCTAGAAATGAGGAGCGGACCTCGGAGGGTCCTAGAAATGAGGAGCGGACCTCGGAGGGTCCTAGAAATGGGGAGCGGACCTCGGAGGGTCCTAGAAATGGAGAGTGGACCTTGAAGGGTCCAAGAAGTAAAGAGCGGACCTCGGAGGGTCCTAGAAATGGAGAGTGGACCTTGAAGGGTCCAAGAAGTAAAGAGCGGACCTCGGAGGGTCCTAGAAATGGAGAGTGGACCTTGAAGGGTTCAAGAGGTAAAGAGCGGACCTCGGAGGGTCCTAGAAATGGAGAGTGGACCTTGAAGGGTCCAAGAGGTAAAGAGCGGACCTCGGAGGGTCCTAGAAATGGAGAGTGGACCTTGAAGGGTCCAAGAAGTAAAGAGCGGACCTCGGGGGGTCCTAGAAATGGAGAGTGGACCTTGGAGGGTCCTAGAAATGAGGAGCGGACCTCGGAGGGTCCTAGAAATGGAGAGTGGACCTTGAAGGGTCCAAGAGGTAAAGAGCGGACCTCGGAGGGTCCTAGAAATGGAGAGTGGACCTTGAAGGGTCCAAGAGGTAAAGAGCGGACCTCGGAGGGTCCTAGAAATGGAGAGTGGACCTTGAAGGGTCCAAGAGGTAAAGAGCGGACCTCGGAGGGTCCTAGAAATGGAGAGTGGACCTTGAAGGGTCCAAGAAGTGAGGAGCGGACCTCGGAGGGTCCTAGAAATGAAGAGCGGACCTCGGAGGGTCCTAGAGATGAGGAGCGGACCTCGGAGGGTCCTAGAAATGGAGAGTGGACCTTGAAGGGTCCAAGAAGTAAAGAGCGGACCTCGGAAGGTCCAAAAAATGAGGAGCGGACCTCGGAAGGTCCAAAAAAATGAGGAGTGGACCTCGGAGGGTCCTAAAAATGAGGAGTGGACCTCGGAAGGTCCTAAAAATGAAGAGCGGACCTCGGAAGGTCCTAAAAATGAAGAGCGGACCTTGAAGGGCCCTAAAAATGAGGAGCGGACCTCGGAAGGTCCTAAAAATGAGGAATGGACCTCGGAGGGTCCTAAAAATGAAGAGCGGACCTCGGAAGGTCCTAAAAATGAGGAGCGGACCTCGGAGGGTCCTAGAAATAAGGAGTGGACCTCGGAGGGTCCTAAAAATGAAGAGTGGACCTCGGAGGGTCCTAAAAATGAAGAGCGGACCTCGGAAGGTCCTAAAAATGAGGAGTGGACCTCGGAAGGTCCTAAAAATGAGGAGTGGACCTCGGAGGGTCCTAAAAATGAAGAGCGGACCTCGGAAGGTCCTAAAAATGAGGAGCGGACCTCGGAGGGTCCTAGAAATAAGGAGTGGACCTCGGAAGGTCCTAGAAATGAGGAGCGGACCTCGGAAGGTCCTAAAAATGAGGAGCGGACCTCGGAGGGTCCTAGAAATGAGGAGCGGACCTCGGAGGGTCCTAAAAATGAAGAGCGGACCTCGGAAGGTCCTAAAAATGAAGAGTGGACCTCGGAGGGTCCTAAAAATGAAGAGTGGACCTCGGAGGGTCCTAAAAATGAAGAGCGGACCTCGGAAGGTCCTAAAAATGAAGAGTGGACCTCGGAAGGTCCTAAAAATGAGGAGCGGACCTCGGAGGGTCCTAGAAATGAGGAGCGGACCTCGGAGGGTCCTAAAAATGAAGAGCGGACCTCGGAGGGTCCTAAAAAAGAAGAGCGGACCTCGGACGGTCCTAGAAATGAAGAGTGGACCTCGGAGGGTCCTAAAAATGAGGAGCGGACCTCGGAGGGTCCTAAAAATGAAGAGCGGACCTCGGAAAGTCCTAAAAATGAAGAGCGGACCTCGGACGGTCCTAGAAATGAGTTAAGCATTTTATTTACAAAAAAAGCCCTCTATTATTTATTTTTTTTATAGAACCTACTCTTGGTTGGAAGGGATACCCCTTTTTCGCAACTAACTAAAGGTCCTAAAGTGGTGGATCCTAACGACTAACCGTCTCATATAGACATTTAATATGATATATATATGGGAAGTACTACAGACCTATGATAAGACAAGATCTAGCATTCAAACTTTACATGGTACGTCCTTTAAAAGGAAAATCAATTTTTAGTGCCTTTATAGATCTTGACTTATCATTGATTCGTAGTGACTTAACATAAAGACCTTATTAATTGTCTACATAAAAAAGCTAGTCAAACCAACCGGTCACATGGAGTGTATTCCTAGAAAAGTGGGTGACGCAAGGGTTAGGTTTTAGGCTCCCACCGTGCAGCCGAAGCGCACTGATGAGTGGATGGCCAAGTGAGACTCGGAAGGGAGGCGACATGATCACCACACTTCCCGCACTTTGGCTTCTCCGAAGGGTAAAAGGGTGTCTGTGCAGTGTGACACGGACTCTAGTGGTAGTGTGAGGTAAAGAAGTCTAATTCTTTTTAAAGAAAAAAGAGAAAGATTTTTATTTACATGAAATGCATGCATGCAATGCAACAGTTAAGAATAGGAGAGAAAGAAAAAGGAAGTAAAACACAACACCATACAAGAAAACGAAAGTCTGACCCACTTAGTTTGAAAAAATTTCAAAACAGTCCCCAGCAGAGTCGCCACTGTGAATACCCCGTCCCGATGCAACGCGCATTCGGAAGTTTGAAATAAATAATTGTATAATGTCGGATCGAAATAGGATATTCATTTAGTGACACTCGATTTAAACCATATTAAAATATTAGTTTAATTTTGAGAGTCGCCACGCCACTTTGATATAGCCCAAAGCTTTGAAAAAAGGCTAAACAGTTAATTGGGTTCGGGGGTCAAGTTACAATAGAAGAAGAAACGCTATCACTCCTATTGCCCGACGGATCGGTCTTTCTAGCATGCGGGGTGTTGGTTGTGTGCGGTGTTTACGGGAATAGATAGAAGAAACGGGATCATGCATAAGGAGGAGGGGAGAGAAAGAATTTATTGATGATCACACCCTAGAACCTTTGATTTAGGCCCTCGGAAGGTGCACTAATCAACGTTCATCCTTGGGGGATTGTTGATCATGGGATAATTATAACTAAGGTGGAAGGAAAGAAATAGTTCCTAGATCCATTGGGTTTCTTAGGGCGAAACCTTAGATCATCCTCGGCTATGCACAATTAAATATATTAAAACAACCCTAAATCTAGCATATATGGCATAAGCAAGAAATAAAGCAATTAAAATATACTAAGCATGCAAACAATAATAATAAAGACAATAATAATAAAGACAGAAAAAATAAACAGAAGACTTACCTAATGATGGCAAGGCTTTTGGATCGAATCTATGAAGATTCGAAGAACGTGCTTGATAAAATATTTAGACTTAGAAAACTCGAGTTTAGTCTCAAGTTTTCTATGGAGGAAACCTCAAGTTTTGTCTTGAGTTTTCCGTAGAATAATTCTGTGTTTAAAGTGTGAGGCGGAGTGGGGTTTATATAGTGAAAGGGATTGGGGAGGAACGGCTGAGAAAGCGATGTGGGAAAAAGCAATGGGTCGATCGACCAATAGTTAATTTTATGAGCTTGGCCCAAGCATCCCAGGCCTTGGCCCAAATTGGCCTAGAAGCTGGCCCCATATTGCTATTGCTTGGCCCCAAATTCTAGCATGCTGGCCGGCCATCCTTGGTGGTGCTTCAAATTGCAATGCCGTGGCCTAGGATAGGATTTGTACCATTATTATTCGTTTCGTCCCACGATTTTGCAGTCGCATTTTGGCCACTCTAATGACTTCTTTTGCACTTCGCTCTTTAGGATTTTATTTTTCATTTAATACCAGGAATTTTTATACATCAAATTCGTCCCAAATTTCCATATTTCCCGTTTAGTCCTTAAATTTCCAATAAATTCCAATTTGGTCCAAAAGCTTCCAAATGCCAGTTTAGTCCCTGAATTTCCCGAATTGCACTCCAGTCCCTTTTTTCGGACCGGGTACTAACAATGCCTCGGGTTCAAAGGCCGATATGACACATAAAGCAAATAAAGAAAGCAATAAAAATTTACCTACTTGGGTTGCCTCCCAATTAGCGCATTTGGTTAAGGTCGTTAGCCCGACCATTGCTCCCAACTAAATGGGATTTGATGTGACCACATTCCCTTTGGCCTTGGCTTTCCTTCCCTTGGCCCACTTCGCGCATTCTCGGGCACAAATGCCCACCACCTTCCACAAAAATTCGCCCTTTGCTCCAAACTCGGGTGGAGCCCAAGGGATTTTTCTAATCTTTTTCTTGCTCTTTTTCTTTTTCTTCAATTTCTTTTTCTTGGGACCTCTCCCCCAAACTCATTTGGTGTCTTATTCTTATCACAATCATGCACCTCCTTTTCCTCCACAACATCGCAAGCATCCTGAACATGCATCTTGACAAACAAAGTATCAGAAATATCAAGAGAACAACACTCTTCCATTTTATCACATGCATCAATATTGGTAGACTTAAGCGGAAAGAAAGATTTTAATGGGGACACCGACCCCTTTTGGGATCGGTCTAGGGGGTGATACGGGCCATCACAAGAACCAAGATTGTCGGCCTTATTTTTCACGGCACACAAGTGGGAACCCGCACTATCCCTAGAATTCTCACCGTCAATTGATAAAACTCCACAATCATCAACATATGAACACTCCTCACTATCATCACTAGGATGTTTCATGGCATCAATCACAGAAATTTCAATTTTCTCACCCGCCACTGTCATAGACAATTTACCATTCCTCACATTAATAATGGTGTTGGTCATCGCCATGAAAGGTCTCCCAAGTAATATGGGTGAATCCTGGCGACTTCCTTCACCTCTTGGCATTTCAAGCACCACAAAATCAACAGGCACAATGATTGAATTTACTTGAACTAAAACATCCTCCACAATACCCACAGGTCTTTTAATGGACCGATCTGCAAGTTGTAGGGCCATTGTGGTGGGTTTTAATTCGGGTAAACCCAACTCCTCATACACATAATATGGCAACAAATTAATGCTGGCCCCAAGATCCAACATAGCTTTTACCCTCTTTGACTCCCCCATAGTAATAGAAATCAGAAAACTTCCGGGGTCTTTCAATTTGGGTGGAAGACTATGTTGTACCACTGCGCTAGCATTCTCGCTCATCACTACTCTCTCATTTGTCCCATACCTATGTTTCTTGGAATTTAATTCTTTGAAAAATTTGGAATAAGCAGGAATGTTTTTGATCACATTGAGTAAAGGGATATTGATGTTCACCTTAGAAAACATGTTCATCAACTCCGACATTTGCTTATCCAATTTATGTTTTAAAAACCTTCCAGGAAACGGTACGGGAGGTACATATGGCGTGGGGGTTGGAGAATCAACTTTAGAATTTTCCCCCATGTCACTTGTACTCTTATCACAAACATCATCATCTTTATCAACATTGGCATTATTATCTACAGCAGGAGGGGAGGAAGAAGATGAAGGAGAAAGTACCTCACTACCTACCTCTTTGCCATTTCGGAGAGTGATAATGGCATTTGCTTGATGTGGTTGGCTCGGAAAGGTCCCAGACTTATGACCTTGTAGGGCGGTTGCTAATTGCCCAATTTGAGTCTCCAACTTCTGAAGGGCAGCTTCATGGTTCTTGGAAGCTTGTTGGCTTTCCGCCCTTAATTGATTATTTTCGGCTTGCAGTTTCTCCATGGCCACTTCCCACGGTTCCCTTTTTTGCTCATACTGTCCCGGTGGAGGTTGAGGGTGGAGAGGCTTATTCTGTTCTTGATTGCCTCCCCATGAAAAATTTGGATGTTGCCTCCACCCCGGGTTGTATGTGTTCGAAAAAGGATTATTGTTTTGAGGGAACCGCTGGCCAAATCCTTGCATTGCATGTGCCTGTTCACGGTTAAACAGCAAACCACTTTGACACACGTTAGTAGCATGAGTGTTAGGACCACAATTAGCACAAAAATCATTCACAAGATGAGCAGTAGAAGGCACAGTAGAAGAAGAAGCATTTTGCAAAGCTAACTTATCAAATCTTTGGTTCAGTAATGCAAACTGCTTGGCCAACTCGTTGTTTAGCCCTACCTCATGCACTCCCCTTGTTGCCCCCCTAGATCCCTTTTGTTGAGAGTTAGCACTCAACATTTCAAACAGTTCTTGGCATTGTTGGACAGTCTTACTTCCCAAACTACCTCCTGCTGCATTATCAACCATTGATTGGTATTCAGGGGATAAAGCCCCATAAAATGTTTGATGCAGCATAGAAGCAGGAAAATTATGGTGCGGGCATTGAATTTGTAGCATCCTAAATCTATCCCATGCCTCGTGGAAGGCTTCCCCCGGTTCCTGTGCAAATCCCATAATTTTCACCCTAAAATTTGTTAATGCATCATAAGGGTAAAACTTAGTAAGAAAAGCATCATGTAAAGCATCCCAAGTAGTGATGCTACGGGGAGGAAGTAACAATAGCCAAGTTTTGGCTTTATCTTTCAATGCATAAGGGAAACACTTCAGTCTCAAGTGCTCCGAGGTAACACCCTCCTATATAGGGAACCCACTCACGGTAGACATGAATTCTCTCAAAAACGCTAATGCATCCTCACCGGCAAGGCCATAAAAATTAGGAATCATGTTAAAATATTGGCCTTTGATTTCATAGGCTAGTGCTACATCGGGCAACACTATGCACGACACCGATGTGTCGACTCTCGGCCTAGCAAAAGCATTCATGACTTGATCCGCCATCACACAATCAAAATCTTCTTCTCCCGCGGTGGAAGAAGTTTCTAGGTCACTTTCGAGGGGATTGCCCTCTGTTAAGTATAAATCTCTTAAATACTGACCCAACCTATTAATGTCGTCGTTCAATGGTTCCAGATTAGGATTCAAAGAACGCCGACCAAGCATGCACCGATTAAATAAACTTGTTAAAGATCACAACAAGTCCCCGGAACGGCGCCAAAAACTTGATAGACGTAAATCCACTGTATAATAAATTACCGAGCAAGTGTACTCACTACCGGTGTAGCAATATGCACAAGCAGGGGTCGAACCACAGAGACTCGTTGGTTTTAACAAGTTAATTTAATTAGTGAAAAGTAACCAAGGGGGGGTTTGGTTTTTGATTGATTAAACTAATGATGAAACGCAAATAAATTAAACTAATGATTAAAATCACAGAATTAAACAAGTAACGAATTCGAATTCTAACAAGGAGATTCACGGATTGGTCATTCACAACACATTCACTTTATGCCATTTTATTTATAAAGCCATCAATTTACATTCTAGGGTTCATTCACAAACTTATGAGTTGGGACGGTTTGGTGTGCGAATTGCAACTCAAATATTCTTCTTTTGTTATACTTCCAATTACGTAGGTTTAACAATCAAAGAACTCATGAAGATCGAAGGAATATAAAAACCTAAACCAATTGATTTCAGTTACGTCCTCAATTAGGATTAAACAGTAAAATAGAAACCTTGTATCTATGCCCGAGTTACCGTAGCAATGGATACCCACAAGTTCTAGGGCAAATGAACCCCTAGAACCAATTAAAATTATTTTACTGTTCTAGAAAGAAATTGAATTAATAATTAAAACATTAAGACATAAAATTCATGTATTGCTACAACCAATCCGCAAATCTAAAGAAAATTAGCTACTCATGCAAACACTAAGGATTACAAAAGTTGAAATAAAAAGCATAAACCTGAACCTATGATTGAATGGTGGAAATTCTTCAATTCTCCCACTCTCCAATTCCAATGGAAAACAAACCATAAGATGATTGTTTCTGCAGAATTCTGATTTATCTAGGGAAGAAAGGAGTCCCAAAAAGGAAGGGAGCAACAAATCCTCCTTAAAAAAGGAAAACTGAATTGCTGGTAACGGGACATGGGCGGTCGTCCAACTGGCCATGGGCGGTCGCCCATGTAAAAAGCGGTTTAGACCTTCAGTAATAATCACGCGTGGGCGGTCGCCCACCTTGCCTTGGGCGGTCGCCCATGAGTGCAGCAACTTCATAACTTGTATGAGTTCAGCATGGGCGGTCGCCCACTCCAACAGCGATTTTAAGGCTTTGCAATTCCAGCTTGGGCGGTCGCCCATAAGGTCCTGGGCGGTCGCCCATCACACCAGTGATTTCTCCAGCTTTCTTGACCATTTTGCTTCACCAACTTTGCTAACTCCCTGAACTATCAAAACACTAAAATATACATTAAATTCTCAAGGATTCGAACAAAAAATAAGCTTAGGAACATATCTTTTGGATGGGTAAAACCACATCCATCAATTGTTCATTTCCATCTATTCAACAAACTGATAGACCACCTCATAATTTTTTACATCAAGTCTAATAAACCTCCCTTTCCTAGAGAGAGATTAGAATTCCTAGGGAAATCTAGGTCTCCCTTAGGTAGTTCAGAACATACTTGAACTAGGTCCGATTCCCCTGTTTCTTTGTCTTCTATAGATATGGCATCTCAGCAATCTCCCATTTCTACTTCATCAAGCTCCTCAGGCAACATAGTGGACAAGTTTTGCTCGACCGTGGTTCCAGGTTGTAATGAAAGAGGGTATGTGGCCCCCAAGCCGGCCATTAGGGGGAAGAATGCTGATTCACGCATCCAAATTCTAGATAACTTTTTTGAGATCTCCAGAGATGAATTCTACCTCACCCATTTCATGGAGAGGCAAAGGAAAGCTCAGTCTTGGATGCATTGTGGTCTGAGATCCTCTAGGGTAGCCTTCTACTACGGTCAGTTTGAGGTCGGGCTATGAATTCCCCTCGATCCATTTATTTGTGAGTTTTTGAAGTGTATGATCGTTTTCCCCATGCAGTTGGGTGCCAATACTGTGAGGGTGTTGGTCTGCTTTGCCATAGTGTGCAGGTTCGTTGGGTACGAGCCATGTATGCACATCTTTAAGAGATTCTTTAAGGTCGTGTAGAATGAAAAAACCTTTGGCATTAGTACCCCGGCCAGAGCTAAGGCCCCAAAGCTGTTCACAAACTTGCCGACAAAGTTTCTGGGTGGAATGCCCATTTGATTCTGGTAGAGAATAGGGGTGTAAACGAATCGAATATCATCATATTCGATTCGTATTCGTGAAAAATATCCGTATATTCGTATTCATATTCGTTTGTTATTCGAATATAAAAATTGATTTGTATTCGATTTGAATTTGATATTCGAATATAAAAGTTGATTCGTATTCGATTCGAAATTGCTCTAACCCACCACTTGACCAAACCCTAGAATCAGCCGCCACACATTTTGTAACATCAAGAAACCCCAAATTCACTCACCCATTTAGCTTTCAATCAAACCCATCTTCAAGAAACCCCAAATCCAATTACCCATTTCGATTTTGACCAAACCCATCCTCAAGAAACCCCAAATCCACTCACCCATTTCACTTTTGACCAAACCCATCATCAAGAAATACCAGAGATTTATGGGCGAATCAAAGGAGGGAGAAGGAGCGAGCGCCGTGACCTACTTCTTCTTCGCGCGGTGTCTTCTCCCGTTCTTGGCAAATTACGGGCGAATCCAAGGAGGGAGTGAGTTGTGTAATTGCAGATTTGCAGATGGCTATGGCAAAAGGGAGGAGGCAAGGAGTCACCGGATGAAAGAAAGAGATGAGGAACACAACGGAGACGGCGTCGGAGAAGAAGGCTGTAAAAAGAAGGGGGAAAGCTAGGGTTTGGAGATCTGGTTTTTAGAGAGGGGGATAGTGTGTGTGTGTATGTGTGTGTGTGTGTGTATGTGTGTATGTGTGTGTGTGTGTGTGTGTGTTAGAGAGAGAAGGGGATGAGATAATTTGGGCTGGGGGTAGGGGAATTTCCATTTAATTTTACTTTTACATATAATATTAAATATATATATATATATATATTATAATATTAAATATATATAATATTCGCGAATACTCGAATCAAATATCGTGAGATATTATTCGTATTCGAATACATATCGAATCAAAATAAAAATTCATATTCGAATTCGAATATTTCGAATACGAATACCGAATACTCGAATCGAATACCGAATTGAATAAAAAAAGTTTGATTCGTTTACAACCTTAGTAGAGAGTAGGAAGGATGGGAGTTCCCCTTGCCCGAGGCCGTCGCCTCCTATGAAGAAGGATGAATACTGAGTCCCAGAGTGGAGTGAGGAACTCACTCGTACGTTGATATTGGTGGCTTGGAGGAGCACCATTAGCTAGGCAACACTTGGGTCGGATAAGGACTTCTTCATCCAAGTCGGGATGATGCGAGGAGGAGATGGGGAGGTAGCTCCCCTAGTGCCAATCATTAGGAGCCTTAGATACCCTGATTGGGTGACACGTGAGAGAGAAAGGTTCGAGTCCTAATGCCATTTCTGCAAGAAGAAGCCCGTCCATTGCAGAAATCTGTTTCACTATGGCGGTTAAGTATTTGACTTGCTTTCTCCTTTATTCATATAATTTTACTCGCTTATTTCTGACTGTTCTCTCTTTGATTGTGCAGTTCTAACCGCCGAGCAGGACTGCAACATGAATCGCATTGTTGATCTGGGAGATAGGAAAAGAAATAAGAAGGCAAACGAAGCTGCCAATGCCCGAGCCAGCCGTGAGAAGGAGGCTGAAAATAGAAACACCTTGCTCCCCAAGTAAGGAGTGAGGATGGTCCCCATCGATTGATCTGGGCCAGTCGAGCCAATTAAACATACCCCCCAAGTGCAAGTAGTAGGGGGAGAGGGGGAGGTTGACACCTCCACCGAGCTAGCGTCGGGCTCCGATCCCAGACATGAATCGATTGGGGCAGACCCCCAAAATATAGTAGACTTGGAGCTCGATGATGTCGAGCAAAAAATGCTGATGATGTTCTTCCCCTTATTCGGCTGAGAAAAAGGTCCCGTGTCGATCTAGGACATGATGGAGCAGGGACTTCTCGAGCAGCGAACACTACCTCAAGCGATCCCCTTCCACCTCTAGCTCCCTCTACCCGAAGCACTGAAGAAGTGCAAGCTATGGTGGAGATGTTGAGTGACGTCCCTCCCCTTTCTAGGATCAATAGTTTAAGTTGCCATTATCTCGAGCTGGGATTGGGGCAAGATGTTGTGAGAAGGGCAGCCGATAAGGACTTGCTTACACAGTTTGCTGAAGTGGGCCTCACTCTGAAATAAAACAGTGATAGGTCGGGCCTCCTTTCCTCCGAGGTAACACTTGTGCCTTTCATACTTTACTTTTTGTTTCTGTTTGATCGCAGCACTTTGGTCACTTGAGTTTTGATAGTTGTTGTATTGACTATCTTCTTTTTTGTTGTGTAGTCTCTTGCTCTCACCGAGCAGGCCAAATGTAGCTGGAGAGCGGCCATAGAGAAGGATCAGATTGCCTCCACCAAGTACTCGAGGAAGGCCAGAGAGGCCGCTGAACTGAGGGAGAAGCTGGTGGACTCTGACTCCTAGCTTCGAGCTGTCTGGGCCGCACACTTCAACGCTAAGAAAGAGCAGGATGAAGCCTTGGTCGATCTGAGAGTGACAAGGGAGCGGCTTGCTCCTCTTCAGGAGCAGGGGGAGCTAACTAAGATGGTCTAAGAGCGTAACAATCGTATGATCAAGATGAGTGAGGATCAGAATGCTGCCCGAATCAAATGGGAGGAGGCCCAAGCTAGAGAGAAGGCCACCGTTGAGCAGTTTAAGAATAGTGATGAATGCTATCACATCATAGTGTCCTGGGCTAGGGATTTCTATGATGTTGGTCGTCAACACATGGCTCGGTGGGCCTTGGTCGATCCTTCAGTCGAGCTATCCATTGAGAAATTGGTTGAATGGGCCTACGCTAAAAAGTATGACATGGCAGCTCGGGCTGGTCACTCCTTTGTTCCGTTTAACGCCAACGATCTGGCCGTCATCACCTAGTAAGACGCTGATAGAGTGGAACCTTGCGTCACCCTTTCCATTGAGCCAAGGAATTTTAATATTGTGCTTCAAGAGTTGGAAGAGGCCGATGAGGAGGATGAAGAGGTCACCCAAGACCATGTTTTTTATGAGGCTGAGTAGAGGGAGCAGTAGCAAGAGCCAGAGCAGCCCACCAACGACCAAGAAGATTGATCTTCTATTCTTTTTCAAATTTGTAATGAACAAGTTCCAAACATTTTTACTTTACTGTCTTTAGTAGTCAATGCCTTAGCCCGATTTGGGAGGCATTTTAACTTATAAGATTTGTATTTTGAATTTGGGCAAGTCCTGGCCCGCTTTTGGGGGACTTGTTACTTTAATGCTAGTTGACCTTTGTACCATTTCGCTTTGATCCAAGTTTCTGTCTTTTTGTCGAACTAGACTAAGTAGAAGATCGACCAAAGTATTAGTCGGACCATTTTGTTATAACGAAGCCGACTAAGGCTTTAGTCGAACTTGTTTGAGAACGAGGCTGACATAAATATTCATTCAAACTTGTTTAAGAACGAGGTTGACTTAGGATTTTAGTCGAGTCTGTTAAGGAACAAGACTGACGTAAGTCTTCAGTCGAATCTGTTTAAGAACGAGGTTGACTTAGAACTTTAGTTGAGTCTGTTAAGGAACAAAACTGACGTAAGTCTTCAGTCGAACCTGTTTAAGAATGAGGTTGACTTAGGACTTTAGTCAAGTCTGTTAAGGAACAAGACTAACGTAAGTCTTCAGTCGAACCTGTTTAAGAACGATGTTGACTTAGGACTTTAGTCGAGTCTGTTAATATGTCGAGATCGACTAGGAGTCGGAACTGAGTTGAATAAAGTATAGGAGTAAACACAATTTGTGGATAGAACATTTTGGGGGCAACCCCATTTTATTGATGAAGTATATCGTAACATAGAAGTCTTAAACAGAAATAATATCTAACTAATTGGCTATCATGCCAAGGATGTTTTAGGTCATCACCACCCGGATGGCTAATCACGTAGATCCCCTCCTTGATAATTCTGGTGACGATGTAGGGTGCCTCCCAGTTCGGAGATAACTTATTCTGTTCAGCTTTCCATCCAATTACCTCGATCTTCCTTAGCACATAGTCCCCAATGTTGAACGACCACTTTTTGACCTTCTTTTCATGATAACCCTTAGTTTTCTTCTTGTAATTTACTATTCTAAGTTGAGCAGTCATCCGTTTCTCATCTAGTAGGTCCAAGTCAAGCAATCTGTTGGAGTTATTCTGGTTCTGATCAAACAAAGCCACCCTAGTTGTAGGAATTCGTAGCTCAGAAGGTGCCATGTGTAGATACCCCATTCTGAACCTATCGCGGCAGAGTTATACCACTCTAAGTCTCGTCTTTGGTTTTGGAGTAGAAATCCACCATTTCTTCATGTTTTGTTAAGTTTTGACTAACGGGCGTTAGTTTGGACTAAACTGCATACGAGATAACAAGGGGAGGACAAATATGTCCTTTGTGAAGCCTTGTCCCGCACGGGACATGGCATGTATCGCGCGGACCAACCCTCTGTTGGAGGGGAGAATCACTTCCCTTGTGTATTTCAACCTCTTTTCTTGATAACTCTTATGAAATCCGGGTCTCTACTGATCTTAGAGTTTTGGAACCTTCCTTGGGAGATATCCTAGGTCACTTGAGTCTCCTAATCTTGGTGACCAAGCAAATCAACCCCTATAAATACTAGATGACTTTCAGTATTTCAGGCCGACAATTTACTGGTTTCTCTCCTGGAAAGATTCCTGTAAATCACTCATAAACAACACCCAAATTCGTCCATCAACCTTGTTGATTGACAAACGTCGAGGTTCGAGCCTAGAATCAAGGTGAAACTCTGTCCAAATCATTTCTCAAAGCTAAAGGTAATCTTCCTTTATTCTCTGTTTATTCTAATTGATTGTTAGAGTGGTATAAGCATATCGAATCTAGGATTGGCCTAGAGCCTCTTCAAATCATGGAGATGGTCTCGAAGCAATCGATCCCACATTCCGTTTAATCTAATTAAATGGATGTTTTTCTTCGTTTCTTTTAAAAATAATTATTATTTGAAAAACCCCCTTTAGCAAGACCGATCTTCGGATTGGGTGAATGCGGTGCTCCCTGACCTTCCAAATCCATCACTTAAGCCCCGAACCCAAATCTCTTTAAAATGGTTTTTCTATATTTTCCTCATAATATAGGTCGCAACTCAATCAAAATAAATAAAAAAGAGGAGGAAATTCCGCAATCGCTACAGTTTGGCGACTCTACTGGTGACTTTTTAAAATTAAAGTGGCTTAGACTTGCGTCAATTAAGGGGATTTAAAAAAATTGTTTTCTTATTCAATTTCAGGCTAGTCCCGCACGAGACAACCCTTTGTCCCGCGCGAGACAAAGCCTCTGTAAACCGTTTTGTTTTCTGGTTTTCCTTGTTCGTTTTGAGATTCGAGATAAGATTCGAACATGCAAGGGGGATCCCAGATTACAGTATTTTCATAGTTCTTTCATCTCAAGGCCTCCCTTAAGATGTAGGACTCGAAATTGTGGTTTATTTAAGTAATATTTCTTATTTAAATTGCGTGAGATTGGTTTTTTGATTAAAGAACGGTCTATGGAGGATTCGGGAGTTGAAAATTTAAATTAATTTATTTGTTCTCTCTCTCTCCTTTATGTGGAACTACGACGGCCTGAGTCTTCCTAAATTGGGAGAAACGTAGGCAACCACTTGGTGCGGCCATTGCTTTTTTTCTTTTAGTTAAAAAAAAACACTCTATTTTACTCTATCACCTAAAATTGACACTCACACATGCGTACTCATGATTATAACTGTCATTGCACTACATACCCTGATAAACCCGGGACCCACACTAAGGACGGATGACGGTAATCACCTAATCGCCGGTCTCTCCAAAGTTGGATCATCCCACCTCGCGTCTTCAATCCATCTAGATTGTCATATCGCGAGGAGCCTAGCCTTAAGCCCTGCATAGCCTCATGCATCATGAAGATTATTTCTCTAAGAAACTTCCGTGACCGGTCGGTTTTTGACTCGGTGATCTTTCTATGTCTTTGACCAAAATAAAGCTAATGTAAAATTGACCTTAAAGAAGGATTCGGAAAAGTCCCTTCGGAAAAGAAAAGTCCCTTCGGAATGACCCTTTCGGAATTGTCCCTTCAAAGAGCGAGGTCCCTTTAAAAGGAAAAATCCTTCAAATCAATTTTACATGGCTTTATTTTACAAAGAACGGATTGATTACTTAGTCGTTAGGTTTGGATAAAGACCTTAGAAACCCTCAAAACGGATTATACGTTCCGACCAAAATTTAGGGCAAATAAAAATCGACTTCCTGTGTGATTGTCTCGCGCGAGAATACCTGTTCCGCGCAGGACAAAGCTTCTATTTGCTGTGCTGAGCCTGAACCCTTTAAGCCTTCTTTCGATCCATTGGGGCTAGATTTTATCTTGACACATGTTCTGTACTTCTATGTTAGTTTTCCAAAGCTACATCAACCTCATGACTCTCCTAACACAATGTCTGTAGAAGAGTACCACGCCTACTACGTCACTAAAAAGGATCTCGAACAGCCAAATTTGTGAGACATGACCAAGTCACTCGTTGTTGAGATGGAACACGTGGAAGGATGGAAAGAAGCCTTCAAAGTACCTGCCACCAAGATTGCTAAGGATTTTAGAAAGATAGAAGTTGTTGACCATTCCAAAGAAGATGACTCCGACAGTGAACAACCCTCCATTCAAAAGGTGACATCAAGACCCAGATTGCCAATGCCCTATAACAAATTGAAAATAATGATGCATGGTATGACTTGGAAGGATCCATCCAAGCCGGAAAAACAAAAATGCTAAGCGAGGAAATCGAAGAAGTCAAAGGTGAACTCAAGGCTATGACTCAGAAATGTAATGCACTTGAAGATCATATAGAGGATGATGTTGATGAAAGAGTTAAGTACTGCCTCAGTACTCTCTACCATGATCTTAAGGAATAGATGGAAGAAGACAACCGCTCTTAGCACAACACCTATGTGCAATACTATGAGAACCGCATCCGAGACCTCTATGATCAATTGACTAAACCAAGAAGAGAAAGGACCTACACCAACATCAGAAGGATCTCGCTCGGTAAGCTTTTCAGAAGTCTCCACAAAGATGGGAATCTAGTCCCAATAGAGGGCTACCAACCTAAGAGGGGAGGACGAGCTCCACACCTTTATTGCTATTATCATCAGTGTCATGGCCACCACACTGATGATTGCTCAAATTTGAAGAATGCAGTCCGAGATTTGATTCACAACGGCACCATCAAAGTTTCCACTAGCAGCGGCATAGTCAGGAAGAATTAGGGAAATGAGAGTTTTTTCCTTTTCAGTCATTTTACTTTTACTTGCAAGAAAGACAAATAGTATTTTAGTTTCAATTTAGATACTTCTTGTCTAAGGTTCCCATTTTGTGGACAAGAGTATCAGTTTTCATAATAATCGTTTAGTTAGTATCTCTTCTTGTCTACAATATAGAACTTCCGACTAACTGTTCAGTGGTTTCGAAATTGAGAAGGATAGCACCGTCAACGTTATCCAGGCTTGCAACGAGAATGACTACTCTAAAGCAATTTGGTTTTCTTGAAACCTTCCTGTTTTAAGAATGATACAAGCAAAGGGATACTTTCCTGGTTTGGGACTTGGCAAATACTTGCAAGGGGTAACAGAGCCACCGCCTGTTCCCCCCACCGCACATGAAACATGGCCTAGGATATATCCTTACCATTCATGATGAAAGTGAAGAAGAAGAGTGTATCCTTACTCAAGTCAAGTGGGAAGGAACTTCATATAGAGGTGACCATAACTCAAGGACCAAAGGCCACAACCTCTAACCATACCGAAAGACGCTCAATGGCTATTTCGTTCGAGAAAGGGAAGACATCCCATACTTCATCTTTCCAAAACCATGGAGCTACGATGAAGGAAAGCGCCATCCAGGCTTCGAAATTTTCAATGACTGCGACATTTCTTCAGATGAAACAGAACCCGTCCCACTAATCCTTAAAGATTTGTGGGGTATGAAAGCTGAGTCTTCCTAAATTGGGAGAAACGTAGACAACCACTTGGTGCGGCCATTGGTTTTTTTCTTTTAGTTTTCAAAAAAAAAAACACACTCTATTTTATCTATCACCTAAATTTGACTCTCACACACGCGCACTGATGATTATAACTGTCATTGCACTACATACCCTGATAAACTCGGGACCCACACTAAGGACGGATGACGGTAATCACCTAATCGTCGGTCTCTCCGAAGTTGGATCATCCCACCTCGCGTCTTCAATCCATCTAGATTGTCATATCGCGAGGAGCCCTGCATAGCCTCTTGCATCATGTAGATTATTTCTCTAAGAACACTCCGTGACCGGTCGGTTTTTGACTCGGTAATCTTTCTATGTCTTTGATCAAAATAAAGCTAATGTAAAATTGACCTTAAAGAAGGATTCAGAAATGTCCCTTCGGAAAAGAAAAGTCCCTTCGGAATGACCCTTTCGGAATTGTCCCTTCAAAGAGCGAGGTCCCTTTAAAAAGAAAAATCCTTCAAATCAATTTTACATGGCTTTATTTTACAAAGAATGGATTGATTACTTAGTCGTTAGGTTTGGATAAAGACCTTAGAAACCCTCAAAACGGATTATCCGTTCCGACCAAAATTTAGGGCAAATAAAAATCGACTTCTAGTGTGATTGTCTCATGCGAGACTACCTGTTCCACGCGAGACAAAGCTTCTATTTGTTGTGCTGAGCCTGAACCCTTTAAGCCTTCTTCCGATCCATTGGGGGTAGATTTGATCTTGACACAAGTTCTGAACTTCTATGTCAGTTTTCCGAAGCTACATAACCTCAAGACTCTCCCAGCACAATGTCCGTAGAAGAGTACCACACCTACTACGTCACTAAAAAGGATCACGAACAGCCAAATTTGTGAGACAGGACCAAGTCACTCGTTGTTGAGATGGAACATGTGGAAGGATGGAAAGAAGCCTTCGAAGTACCTGCCACCAGGATTGCTAAGGATTTTAGAAAGATGGAAGTTGTTGACCATTCCAAAAAAGATGACTCCGACACTGAACAACCCTCCATTCAAAAGGTGGCATCAAGACCCAGCTTGCCAATGCCCTGTAACAAATTGAAAATAATGATGCATGGTATGACTTGGAAGGATCCATCTAAGCCGGGAAAACGAAAATGCTAATCGAGGAAATCGAAGATGTCAAAGGTGAACTCAAGGCTATGACATAGAAATGCAATGCACTTGAAGCTCATATAGAGGATGATGTTGATGAAAGAGTTAAGTACTGCCTCAGTACTCTCTACCATGATCTTAAGGAACAGATGGAAGAAGATAACCGCTCTCAGCACAACAACTATGTACAATACTATGAGAACCGCATCCGAGACCTCTATGCTCAATTGACTAAACCAAGAAGAGGAAGGACCTACACCGACAGCGGAAGGATCTCGCTCGGTAAGATTTTCAAAAGCCTCCACAAAGATGGGAAGCTAGGCCCAATAGAGGGCTACCAAACTAAGAGGGAAGGACGAGCTCCACACCTTTATTCCTATTATCATCAGTGTCAAGGCCACCACACTGATGATTGCTCAAATTTGAAGAATGCAGTCCAAGATTTGATTGACAACGACACCATCAAAGTTTCCACTAGCAGCGCCATAGTCTGGAAGAATTAGGGCAATGAGAGTTTTTTCCTTTTCAGTCATTTTACTTTTACTTGCAAGAAAGACAAATAGTATTTTAGTTTCAATTTAGATACTACTTGTCTAAGGTTCCCATTTTGTGGACAAGAGTATCAGTTTTCATAATAATCGTTTAGTTAGTATCTCTTCTTGTCTACAATATAGAACTTCCAAACTACTGTTCGATGGTTTCGAAATTGAGAAGGATAGCACCGTTAACGTTATCCAGGCTTACAACGAGAATGACTACTCCAAAGCACTTTGGTTTTCTGGAAACCTTCCAGTTTTAAGAATGATGCAAGCAAAGGGATACTTTCTTGGTTTGGGACTTGGCAAATACTTGCAAGGGGTAACAGAGCCACCGCCTGTTCCCCTACCGCACACGAAACATGGCCTAGGATATATCCTTACCATTCATGATGAAAGTGAAGAAGAAGAGTGTACCCTTACTCAAGTCAAGTGGGAAGGAACTACATATAGAGGTCACCATAACTCAAGGACTTTAGGCTACAACCTCGAACCATACCGAAAGACGCTTAATGGCTATTTTGTTCGAGAAAGGGAAGACATCCCATACTTCATCTTTCCAGAACCATGGACTGACGATGAAGGAAAGCGCCATCCAAGCTTCGAAATTTTTAACGACTGTGATGTTTCTTCAGATGAAACAGAACCTATCCCACTAATCCTTAAAGATTTGTGGAGTACGAAAGCTGAAGTGACCAATAAATGGGACTTTTTGTTGGGAGAAGACATGCTACTACAATTCGAGAATATGTGCCGACTAGAAGACAGCCAGATTCATGCAATATCCAAGGGGGATGCTCCAACTATTGATTATACGAAGTTAATACAGAAATGTGATGAGCCAATTCTAAACTGGCACATCATCGAGGGACCAATTGTTGATGAAGACTTCATGATAAAAGAGCTTGGTTGTACTCCCCATCCCCGCAGGAAGATAGGCCCTGTAACATTCACTTTAGAGTCAGGCTTCGCCTCTGATGAACTAACTCAAGAGGAAATTGAGGCGGTGGCAGAGCATGTATTCCCCTACTTCCTTAATGAAAACATTAATCTTTCTGAGTACCCTGAGATTGCTAACATCGTAAATGATGAATAAACTAATAATAATAAATATAACGAACTAGTTAATAATGAATCATATGATGAGATAGATCAAGAAAACGAACAAATCTTGAAAGAATCAGCAAAGCAAGTAGGTCGTTGTGGAAAGAATGGTCCTTGTGACAATGAGGAAATGCAAACGGTTAACCTTGGGATGACTGAAGACCCCAGAGAAACCAAGATCGGCAGCTTCTTCAAAGGAGAAGACAGATAAATCCAAACTTGATTATCCGACATGGATTGTAATTCGAATTTCATGGCTTCTAACCATTTATCTGAATCAGGAGTGGACATCACCTCTTGATAGGAAGTAGGTTTGTCATTCTCAATGACTTCCACTTTATTACTTTCCGAAACAAGAAATTCATATCTCTCAGGTTCAGATCGTACTCTATTCGATCTACGATAGACTTATGGATCTTGAACCGGTTCCACAACTTCTTGTGAACTTGGTTCCGTCTCTACTATTGATTCCATGTTATTTTCGGGTTCTTGAATTTCTTCAAGATCAATTTTACTCCCGCTAGATGCTTTATTGAGAAACTGTTTCTCAAGAGAAGTACCATATTGAGCAACAAACACTTTGTTCTCATTGCGGTTGTAAAAGTAATATTCTTTGGTTTCCTTAGGATAACCAACGAAAATAACTTTGCCAGATTTAGGTGCTAACTTATAAGAGACAAGTCTCTTCATATAAGCTTCGCACCCCCAAATCTTCATGAAAGACAAACTAGGTTTTCTTCCATGCCACATCTCATGTGGAGTCTTAGGAGCCGATTTAGTAGGGACTCTGTTCAGTGTGAACGCAGCAGTCTCTAATGCATGTCCCCAAAAGTAAATAGGAAGGTCAACTTGACTCATTATCGAATGAACCATGTCCAACAAGGTTCTATTCCTCCTCTCGGACAAACCATTCCATTGTGGTGTTCTGGGTGGAGTCAACTCTGAAACAATTCCACAGTTTTTGAGATGATTGTCAAACTCTTGGCTTAAATATTCTCCACCACGATCGAATTAAAGTGCTTTAATAGTTTTTCCAATTTGATTTTGTACTTCATTTTGAAATGTTCTAAACATCTCAAATGATTCACTTTTGGACTTCATTAGATAGACATAGCCATATCTAGATAAGTCATCAGTGAATGTAATGAAATACCAAAATCCTCCCCTAGCAATGCTGCTCATTGGTCCACAAACATCGATATGTATTAGATCCAATAAGTCACTAGCCCTTTCACTACTCTTAGTGTAGGGTGGTTTGGTCATTTTTCCCAATAAGCAAGATTCGCATACCTTATATGATTCATAATCATGTGAGTCTAAAAGTCCATGCTTATGGAGTTTAGATATGTGTTTCTCATTTATATGACCAAGCCGGCAATGCCACATGAACGTGTTGTTTACGTCATTCGGTTTAGATTTCTTGCTTACATGATAAATATCTTCAACATCATTTTTTTTCTCAACATCAAGAACATAAAGGCCATTAAATGAATTTGCAATACAATAGAGCATATCATTTAAATAAATAGAAAATTTCTTATTCTCAATAAGAAAACCAAATCCTTCATTATCCAAACAAGAAATAGAAATAATATTCCTACTCAAATTCGGAACGTAATAACAATTGTTCAAAACAAGTACTAGTCTACTAGGTAAAGTTACATCATATATTCCTACCGCTAATGCAGCAACTCTTGCTCAATTCCCCACACGTAGGTCAACTTCACCTTCTTTGAGTAGCTTCCTATTCCTTAGTCCCTGCACATTTAAACAAATGTGAGATCCACATCCGGTATCTAATACCCATGAACTAGAAATAGAAAGGAAAATATCTATCACATATATACCTGAATCAGTAGCAATCGCATTGCCCTTCTTCGCCTTTAGGCCTTCCTTATAAGCCTTGCAATTACGCTTCCAAGACCAACTTCTTGGCAATTATAGCAAATCGCATCCTTTTGAGACACTTTGGGTGTTGCCTCTCCGGCATTGGCAACTTTTGCCTTAGGCTTGGCAACAATTGCTTTACCTTTGCCATCCTTTTTGAACCCTTCACCCTTGTTAACAATTAACACATTTGCCGTTCCAGGCTTCTTGATATTCTTCTCTGCAGCCTTAAGCATCGAATGCAATTCTAAGAGATTCTTATCCATGCCACTCATGTGATAGTGTATTATGAAATGACCATAACTTTCAGGCAATGAATTCAATATCATCTCCATAGCGAGTTCCAAACAAATAGGATTTCCAAGCCTTTCTAGACGCTTAATATGTCCTTTCATCTTAAGAACATGAGCACCAACTGTCTGCCCCTCTTGCATCTTGCATGCATTCAGGGCATTCACCACATCATACCCTCTTGCCTATCTTGCACTTGGAATATTTCCTTTAAGCGCTCAACTAGAACAAAAGCAGCTTCCATGTGTTCAAGGTTCTTCTGAAGAGCCTTACACATGGTGGCAAGCATAAGGCATGCAACATCATTAGAATCATCAACATGTTTCTTATGTGCATCCTTATCTGCCCTTGCAGCATTGGCAGCAGGTGGAGGTGGAATGGGTTCGTCAAGAACGTACAGTTTCTTCTCTTGCCTTAGAACAATTCCTAGGCTTCTGATCCAATCAGAATAGTTTGTACCATTCTCTTCGATCTTGTCCTTCTCAAGGACGGATCGCAGTGACAGGGGCTGATTATTGTGAGTTGCCATTACTACAATAAGATATACAAACAATAAAACATATAAGTATCAACGCATTCACCATCTAAGAGTAAATAATGTATTTCACAAATACTCCCACTAAATTATACGCCTTCAAATACAAGCATGTATCATATAATCATAATGGGCTAAGATCCATATTTCACTTAATTTTGGTTTAACTGAGTCAATGCCCGAAATTAAGTTATTTAGGTAGATAACATCAATCATATCATATATGACTCTTAGATCTTTTATGAGATTTCTAGACATCTAATGTCAACACATATTTTAAATCTCATCTATGCCTTGGGTCAAATCTCATTTGAAAGCACCAATTAAGTTAAACCTCTTTCAAAGTATAAGACACGGAACGATGCACCTAACTGAGTCAAAACTACATCAACTGTAATCTCATCTTGATCACAAATTAAGATATAATGATGCACCCAACTGAGTCGAAACTACATCAAAATACTATAAAATTTCACAAGTGTTCTAATCAAGGGGTGGCATAAAACTTAAACATTTAGAAGGTTTTACACATAATAACAAACATCGCATGGTTGTAACATGAAACTTATGTGTACATAATCATGAACATAGGACTTCACAAAATTTCTTAAACAAACAATTTGTTTTCAAATTTGAGAATTTACTAATTTAATTAATCAAATTAAACAGATCAATAACCCATGTACAAAATTAATCATATTAATTAACTATTAATCATAATTATGTTATATCACATATAATTGTGAACATACCAAAAGTAGCGAGTTGGTCCAAGCGAGTAAGGCCCAACCTTCAAGGATTTATTACCTTAACATGTCCTGTGGGCTAGGCCCAACCAATACATGGCCCAAGGCCCATCTCATGTATCAGTCGACTAAGTTCAATATCCGACCTATCAGGTCCCGACCTAACTTAGTCCAACCTGAAGATCCAAGTTCTAATACGGGTACGATCCATGCTCTACCCGTCAGTCAGGTCGACCATTCCCCAAATGGCGACCTCGACCTAATCAACAAGCGTCGACCTAACTAATGTGGGCACACGTGGGTTAAATCTTTCCATAACTGCATTCCTACAAATCAGGGACTGTTATAGACACGTTCCCCTTACTCATAACTGTCGCTAAAATCTCGGAGCTCATGCAGCACCACCAAAAATACAACGGTCAACACATATAAATACATCATCACTACCAACGATGCAAAGGTAACTGCAATTTTGTCATTTGAATACAACTGTTCATTTACAATATTTGCTCTCCGAAACATATACTTACTCTCACGCCCGAGGGTCTAAGTCGGAGACACATCCGGCTAGTCGTGGGTTCTGATTTCAGGTCAAGGAGCCAGGTGATCAGTCCTGCCACGTGGAGGAAGATTGATAAGCACTTTTCTTGCGGCATCAGTTTGGTTCCATTGCCGAGAATCGTGCTTAAGCTTGACCTCTAAACTTTTCTCAACCTATAACAATGGTAACCCTAGACGGGCATGCCTCAGACGCTTCTGAAGAATTCAATGAAGTGAATGTCAACACCAATGCAGATACCAATGCAAATGCTGAAAACACAAATCTACCTCCTCCCCCACCAAATTGCCCTCATGGTAGAGCAACACGCTCTACCAGTATTGCTGATGGCAGGGGATTGCCAGATACAAGAAGAGGGAAAAGACACATGGAGGGACAAGGAGCTCCACCTCCTCCTAAGCGTCTAACTGCTCATGTGAATGTTGGAAATAGGGTAGGTCCCTCATCCAACCCATTGAGTAGAAAGGAAATGCTATTGGAGCGAGCCCAGATTCTGGCCGAGTTACTGGCTATAGAGGAGGCTGAGAAGGCAGATATAAGATCAGAGAGGGTGGCTCCTCAAATGTCCAACAGGGAGCAGGCCAGGAGTGCTAGGCCTAATGAAATTGTGGGACAAAATGTAGTGCAGCGGGTTCCAACCCTCATTCATGTGCCAAGCAACGACGAGGGCTAGCCTCACGGGAACGAGGAGCAGGGAGGCTCGGTCGGATTTGAGGACGCATTTAGAAGCCAGCCGAAGCCGACGTGGTTCGCTGCCGGGACACGAGATCACAATCTCATAGGGACGGGGAATGGGCGCAGGTCGCCCATAAGAGAAGAAAGGCGCGGTCGCCACTTGGAGATAACGGGCGCGAGTCGCCATCCGGGGATGAGAGGCGCGAGGTCGCCCCAAAGGAAGACGGGCGCCTAGGTCTCCGGTTCGATCGAGAAAGGGGCTCATTCTCACCGAGACGGGAGGAGTAGGCGGGTAACTCCCCCGGGAGCGAAGGCGAAGGCCGAATGTCGTTCCCCTGCGGGAGATGTGAGACCCGACGCTAGGGAATGGTTGTTGATGAAAAGAAGTTCGAACAATGGGAGGAGGAGAAGAAAAAGGACCTTTGGAAAGGTTGAACGAATCGACTTTGCTCTTCAAGCCTTTGTCCAAGGAGCGAGAGATAGTCGACCTCCTGTTGGGTTTAGATTGCCCCTTCTAGAGAAATACTCGGGGACAACTAATGCAAAGAGTCATATAGCACATCTGGAAGCCACAATGTGCTTTGTCGCCAATGAGGGACGACAATATGTGTAAAGCTCTCATAAGCACACTCATGGGGCGGCCCTAACTTTGGTTCAATGGTTTAGCAGTGGTAGCATCTCCACCTGGACTTGTTTCGGGACAAAGTTCCTAGATCGCTTCTCATTCTTTGGAGCTCGAAAGATGACAGATTACCGATCTAAATAACTTGGTGCGAGGCTAAAAATGAAAGCTCAATGAGCTACTTCACCAAGTTCAAGGAGATGGTGGATAAGATCGAGGAAGATCTCAGCGACGGGGAGGTGATCAATTGCTTCGGAATGGTATTTCCTCGGAGACATGGATTACGGGCGACGGTGCGTACGGTTACTACTCGACGGGGAGTTGTTCGAGAAAGTTTATAACGTGGCACTAGCCGAGGAGAGAAAGAAAAAGAAGAATGGGAAAGGTCCCAAGGTTAAGGTCGCCGATGACAAGAAAGACTCCAACAAAAATGGAGGAAACAATAAAAATGGAAAGAAACGAGGACCGGGCGACGGAGAAGGTGCACGAGGCTTTCGCTCCCCTAAAGGTGAGTCGGGCGAAATTATGAATGCGGTTGGTGGCCCCACCTGCCCCCATGAACCCAGTTAACAAGTTCAGGAGAGACAATAGCAAGTACTGCGATTACCACAAAGACACAGGTCATCTCACAGAGGATTGCTTGGGATTGAAGCGTATCATCCAGAGAATGGTCGACCAGGGAAGGCTCGATGCATATGTTAAAAGGCCTCAAGCTGGTGGGGGCGAGCAACCAGCAGGTGGACAGTAGGGACCAAGGAAACCTAGATTGAACTTGGGAGTCATCACAGAGCAAACCAGCAACGCAACCATCAAACAAAAAAATTTTCAGCTCAACAAGGCCCCACATGTGCCTCCAAGGAGAGATGTCAGAGATGATGTGATCAGCTTCTACCCCCATGAGTTGGCAACTAATATGGTGGTTAGGGAGCAAGTTCTCGTCATCCCAGGTCTCATAGACGAATGTACGATGAGCAGACTCCTGGTCGACACTGGGGCCTGTAAAGACATTTTGTTCTACAAAACCTTCCAGGAGATGGGTCTTTCCAACGAGCAGCTTGAAAGGTATGATGGCAGGTTAGAAGGCTTCACAAATCATCGAGTCGACGCTAAGGGGCAAATAGAGCTAGACGTCGACCTAGGCCAGCACCCTTACAGGGTCGTATCCAAGGTACAATTTATTGTGATAGATGTGAACAGTGACTATGCTGCTATCCTTGGTATTCCTGGTCAGGTAGCGCTTGGAATGGTAGCATCAATCCCCCACCAACGAGTCAAGTTTCCTACACCTGCTGGAGTAGGCTGCGTACAAGGCACAGCTCGAGCCTAACTGGATCATGTTCTTCGGGAAATAAAGAAGAGAGAGCTAGAGATTGAGACGGCAGATGGATACTTAAAGTTGTCTCAATCAGTCACCAAAACTACTCGACTGTCAACTATCACCAATGCGGAAGAGTCGACCTATCGCTCAAATGACGATGTCATGGTTGAGTCGACACATCACTCTGAAAACACAGCGGTCGATCCAGATGTAGTTATGGTCGACCAAGTCCTCATAGGCGACCTATGCCTCCAGGTCAACAATAACTCGGGGGCCACCAGTGATGAGGTCGCAGATAAACTAGATGATATGATAGCTGAAGAAGCTCCACACCTGGGGGCCGAGGAAAGACAGAGGGTCAGAGAAATAATCATTGAGACCCTGCAGTTCAGAGAGGGTCCAGAGCTGGAGGCTGTGGACGAGCTAGAATCAGTAGTCACCAACCCTTTCTACCCCGACCAAAAAATTCAAATTGGAAAGCAGCTATCAGATGAGGAGCGAGCAGAGATCATCAAGCTGTTGAAAGAGAGTAATGATGTCTTTGCATGGCGAGTAGAGGACATGAAGGGCATTAAGGAGGAGGTCGCTGTTCATAGGCTTGAGGTCAACCCGACCATAAAGCCTAGACCCCAGAAATTGAGAAGCTTTGCTCGTGATAAGGAAGAGGCCATAAAAGCTGAGGTACAAAAACTTTTGAGTGCAGGAATAATTAAAGAGGTTACTCATACGACCTGGTTGGCCAACGTGGTCATGGTGAAGAAATCAAATGGCAAATGGAGGATGTGCGTCGACTTCACCACTCTAAACCTTGCCTGCCCGAAGGACAGCTATCCTCTTCCCAGAATCGACAAACTTGTTGATTCCATTGCAGGTCACTCTACTCTCAGTTTCCTAGATGCTTACTCGGGGTACCACCAGATAAAGATGCACGAGGATGACATTGTGAAAACAGCTTTCCAAGCGTTTGGAGGCATCTCTTGTTACAACATGATGCCATTTGGATTGAAGAATGCAGGAGCAACTTATCAACGCATGGTGAACAAGGTCTTTGCCTCTCAAATTGGCCGAAACATGGAGGCCTACGTCGACGATATGGTCATCAAAACTAAGACCGGACGTCACGTGGTCGACCTAAAAGAAACATTCGCCAACTTGAGAGCAAACGACATGAAGCTCAACCCTAGCAAGTGTGTCTTTGGGGTAGCAGCTGGCAAATTCCTTGGATTCATGGTGTCCCAGAGGGGTATAGAAGCTAACCCAGAGAAGATCAAGGCTCTAGTTGAGTTGAAGGAGCTAACCAGTGTAAAGGAGATGCAGCGACTTAATGGCAGGGTGGCAGCCCTAGGTCGCTTTATAGCCAAGTCGGCTGAAAGGTCTCTCCCCTTCTTTAAATCATTGAGGGGGACGAAAAACTTTGAGTGGACGATCGAATGTCATTCGTCGTTCCAACAACTCAAAGAATACCTTGCCACTCCTCCACTATTGAGCAGCCCAACTACTGGTGAAACTTTGTTCGTATACCTATATGTGGGAGATAAGTCAGTTGCAGCAGTCTTGGTTAGAGAAGAAGAGGGACATCAAAAGCCAGTTTACTATGTCCGTAAGGCCCTGTCAGACGTAGAGGGCAGATACTACAATGCTGAGAAGGCCGCATATGCCTTAGTCGTAGCTTCAAGGAAGCTGGGAGTTTATTTCTTGGCTCATCCTATCGTGGTGCTCACGAATGCACCCTTGAGAAAAATATTGCACAAGCCAGAAAGTTCAGGTCGTCTACTCAACTGGTCAATTGCCTTCACGGAATTTGACATCGAGTATCGACCGCGAAAGGCATTGAAAGCTCAAGCTCTAGCAGATTTCTTGGTCGAGCTTACGTTCACCAAGGAAGACAGCGAGCAGCAAGCTCAAAAGGAGAAAACCAAAGGGAAAGAGCCAGAGTTCCAGCCCGCCATTGCTCTACCCGACGATTGCTGGAAGGTCTACTCGGATGGGTCAACTACAAAAAATGTCAGTGGAGCTGGAATTGTTTTAATTGAGCCGAGAATGCAGGCAGGTGTACGAGGAGTCACTAAGGTTCAAGTTTGATGTATCCAACAATCGGGCGAGTATGAAGCCACAGTAGCGGCCATAGAGTACGCCAAATGCTTTGGAGCAACTAAAATCATGGCTTATTGTGATTCCCAGTGATAGTCAACCGGGTTAGAGGCGAGTACGAGGTACTTAGTTCCACTACGATCAAATCGTGACACAGTAAAAGAGTTGATAAAAGACTTAGAATTACAGGAGATCCGAAGGATTGATCGAGAGGACAATGAGTTAGCTGACTTACTCTCAAAGTTAGCTACATCAGACGAGCCACATGAAGAGCCCATCTCTTACCTTGAAAGCCCAGCTTATGAAAGGATCAAAATTCAATGTATAGAAGATCCCTCTGAAATTGGGTTTATGAGAAATGCTGGATCGAAGAAATGAGGGCATACCTAGAAAGCGGCGAGCTGCCTAGCGACGAGAAGAAGGCTCGGGCGTCAAGAAAGCTCAGAGGTACGTCATTCAAGGAGGTGAGCTATTCAGAAGATCCTACACTCGACCACTATTGAAGTGTATCCACCCTCAAGAGATCACTACGCTGATGCATGAAGTACACAGTGGGATTTGTGGTGGACACCCGGGGGCCAGGACTTTAGCTAACAAGTTGATCACCTTGGGGTACTACTGGCCACACATGAGAGCAGACACCCATGAATTTGTGCAGCAGTGTGACCAATGCCAAAGGTTTGCAAACCTACCTCATCGCACGGCCCGAAGCAAACCCCCGTGATTGCAGCTTGGCCATTTGACATGTGGGGCGTCGACTTAATTGGACCCTTCCCACCCGCCCGTGGGAACTGTAAGTATGCAATCGTGGCAATTGATTATTTTACCAAGTGGGTTGAAGCCAAGCCTCTAGCTCGCATCACAGAGGAAAACCCCATCAACTTCATTCATGATTTTAACTGGTGTCGATTTGGTTTTCCTCGAGCTATAGTATCTGACAATGGCCTACAATTCTCCCAAACCTTCGAAGCAGAGATGAATCGAGTAGGGATCAAACATTGGAAATCTTATGTCGCTTATCCCCAAGGAAATGGGCAAGCTGAAGCTGCAAACAAACTCGTACTATCCTCACTCAAGACGGGTCTTGTAGGTCGACACAATAACTGGTTGGACGAACTTCCCCTTGCTCTTTGGGCAGTTCGCACAACCACTCGAAACCTCTTGGGAAAACCCATTCGCTCTTACATATGGATCAGAGGCCATGGCACCTGCTGAGCTCAGATTTCCTACTGCTAGAGTAACTTTCTTTGATCAAGAACAGAATGATACCAACAGATTGATCGACTTGGATTTAGTCGACGAGAAGCGAGACACGGCTTACCTTCGAATGGTTAACTACAAGCAGCGGACTAAAAGTTACCACGACAAGAAGGTGAAAGCAAGATCATTCCAAGTGGGAGATAATGTGTTGAGAAAGATCGAAGCAACGGGGAGAAGGGCCCAGCAGAACAAGCTATCTCCCAACTGGGAAGGTCCTTACATAGTTACTCGAGTCGTCAAAGAAGGGACCTACATGATTGCTCATCCTGATGGTGAAGAGTTGAAGCACCCATGGCACGCTACTCACCTCACCAAGTACTACTTTTAAAGTTTAGATCTATCACTCAGTTCAAGGTTAAGGCAATTCTCAAGATTGAAATTTGTCATAGTTCTAGCTTTTTATTGATGTAAACGTTTTCCCTACTTCAATAAAAAGCTCAGTTTATTCAACCAAACATTGTGTTACACTAACCCCAACAAGCTCGACTCAGCGTCAGCTTCGTTTTAACGAGCTTGATTCTTAATCAGCTTCGTTCCATTAACAAAGCTCGACTCTTAGTCAGCTTAACTTTAACAAGCTCGATTCTTAATCAGCTTTGGTTTTCTAACAAGTCCGACTTTTAGTCGACTTCGTTCTAACAAACTCGACTCTTAGTCAGTCTGTTCTAATTAGCTCGATTCCTAATCAACTCTATTCATTTAACAAATCCAACTCTTAGTCGACTTCGTTCTAACGAGCTCGACCCATGGTCAACTTTGATAGTTTGAACAAGATTCGACTCCTAGTCAATCTCGTTTACAAAAAGTCATCCAAGTCTGAGGTCGATTAAATCCTTGAAGATCAGGTCGACCCTAGATTTATGTTGACTTATTTTCCCTATTATGACTAGCTCGACATACACATGCTGAAATTGAAAGCATACAACATTCAGAGATCTAAAGTCGACTACGATTACAAGTCTCCCAAAAGCGGGCCAAGACTTGCACAAAATAAGATTACATGTTTCTATGCCTCCCAAAAACTGGGCCAAGGCCCAACCTTCAAGGATTTATTACCTTAACATGTCCTGTGGGCTAGGCCCAACCAAAAAATGGGCCAAGGCATGTATATAATTTCAAGAAAAAAAGCAAAAAAGTGTTTGGGACTTGTTCATTACAATCCATTCAAATAATTCATGAAACCAGAGCAGCATCGGTTTGATCGTCATTAGCAGCTTGAACTTCTCCATCTTCTTCTTGTTCCTGGGGGCCTATGGGTTTACCCGACTCTGAAAACCTTTGCTCCGGAGTTTCACTGTCAGGGGCAGGTGAATCACGTTCTTCAAGCTTGGATAAGATGGTAATGTAGTTCACTGGATTAACAGGAGGAGGAGTCCAAATTTCTGCCTCGGCGGCCGCGTCATCCTTAGTTATGAGCTCCAAGTCATTGTCATTATAGGGCACCAAGCTATGGCCCGGACGAGCTGCCGTATTGTAAGGATCTTCTGCAGCCCATTGTGCAAGTTGTTCAACAGAGATATTAAAAGCAGGATCCACTACAATACGTCGAGCCATGTGAGCTCTACCCACATCCCAAAATGAACTCGCTTGCTTGGTAATCTGATTATGGAGCTCATCGCTTTCTTTGTATGCCTTCACCGCCTCGTCCTTGGAAATCTTCACAGCATTAGCCAGATCCACCCCCCACTGATGACGAGCATTATCCAGTTCCTCTTGCTTCTTCGCCAAGGTGACTGGCACTTCCTCCAACTGTTGTTTGGCCAACTCAAGATCAGCTAACATCTTCTTCCTCTCTTCCTTGAGAAGGGCGAGCTCATTGTTGGCTTTTCCCAAGCTCTTCCAAGCCTCCTCCTTGAGCTTAATCTCATTATCCTTGACAAGTTTCAAAGCTTCATAGGAGTTGTCCAAATCTGAGTGCACCTCCTTCAGGTTGTCAAATTCTCCCCTCAACTTGGTATGGTCCTCCTCCAACTTGGCGTGATCACCCTCCAGTTTCCCCAGCTCCTCATTTTTGCAAGCCAACATGGACTTGGCCAGTTTCTCCTGCTCCTCTGCAGCCTTCCATTAAGTGGTGGCTAGATCTATCATTGCAAGAGACTGAAATAACGAGTAAATTCAAGGGGTAGATCGAACAAAAATGAAGAAAGGAAAAGACACAAGTAAGAAGAACAAGTACGTTAAAAGCATAAGAGTTACCTCGGAGGAAGCCAGCCCGACTCGCGCACGACAGGCTTCTGGGGTCAATGGTTTATTGGTAAACTCTCTGATCAGGTTCTCGTCAGCCCCCCTCCTGACAATTACCTGCCCATACTCCAATTCTGGATACTCCCTAGCCAGGCTGTTGATCCTGGTCAAATGAGTCACATCACTTAGCTCAGCAACACGAGCCTGAATCAACTCGTCGTATGAAACATGGACGGGAGAGGTCTGAGGACTCCTGACTTCAGCCTCCACTGGTACACCAACATCGACCTGATCAACAGTCGAGCTCACAGTGGTTTTCCCTATCCTCATCCTCTTACTGATAGGGGCGTCATCATCAAGATCTTCTTCCTCCTCATCCACATCAATTACAGGCGACTTGGCCTTAGAAGCTACTTTGGTTTTGCTTTTGGTTTTGGTTCTAGCCTGAGCCCGAGTTCTGGTACGGACGACCTCCCTCTCTGGCTCCACACCAGCAACGTTGGCCTCTTCAGAACCTTGGGCATCTCCTCCCTCAACATGCTCTCCCTCTGGGGCCACATCCAAATCCTCCAAATTGTCCTCCACTGGAATAGAATTGACAGGGTCCACGTCCACTGTCTTCAAAATCTCTTGGCGCTGGACACCCTCCCTCTCTCAGTGTTCCCTGGCATTGGCTACACCATAGCTCCTCTTGCTTTTCCTGACGTCAACAGCTCGGACCATGTTCGCCTCTTGTTCTGGAGTCAACACTGCCCCAAAATAAAAGTGAGTTAAGAGTCAGGTCGACATGTGAAAAGTCAATATACGAGCAAAACGTTCTATGTACGAATTGAGCATACACGAATAACTAAATCGATGAACAGGCCAGGTACATAAGAGCTAAGAGGCAAACTTATGAATAATCAATCTACACGCAAGAACATATGCAAGTTAATGAGTTCTACACATGAACGGACATTTCTGTGTACGAGCACAACACTCGCATGTCAGCAACTATTGGACGGATTAAAGGACAGTGAATGGTCAAGATTCTTACCCCCACAGTACTCTACACGCTCCTTACAATAGTTGGCAGTCTTCTTACAAAAGTGGCACTCTTTCTCAAATCTGAATCGAGCTCCCTCATGGGTGACCCAATCTGGATATCTCTGACATCTGACTACTGGAACCATGGGCACGACATCTCCCTCACTGACCATCAATCCAGATCGGATGTAGTTATTCTTGTTGGATCCCAAGGCATCCCAACTGGTAGCTCATTTTTTGGTAAACTCCACCAACTTCTTGCGCAAATCATTATGCCAATATGGAGCCCAGTAGTTATCCTCATCTACACCAGTTGTATCAGCACTGGGCAAGGGAAATTCCCATCCTCTTCTACTTTCCACCACCCCTACGTAGGAGTTCCAACCACTAGCCTTACCAGGGAGATTGATAAATAGTTTGGGAGACTTTGACTTGGAGGGGGTACTTATCCCATTGTCTTTATCAAACTTAATACTAAAGAACTCCTTGAACACTTTCATACAAAGCTCATACCCTAAGAATCTACAAACCATAATGAAGCAAACCAGTACCCTGCAGGTGTTGGCTCCTAGCTGAAGTGGCAGTGCGTCAGTGCATTCTAAAAACTCATTTATGAAAGGGTCTAGGGGTAATCTCAAACCAGCTTCAAATTGGCCATAGTAGAAGGCCACCCTGGTAGAATCCTCCTCGTAGGTGTCCCCAAATTGGTTAAAGAAATCCCCCCTGCTATACAAAGTGACACTAAATTCCTTCCGATCAACCTCACAAAAATCATGTATCATGCACAAGCGAGATGGAAAATTCTGCTTCCCCCTAACTGGCCTTGGGGGAACAAAACCCCTTTCATTCTTGCCCGACACCACAGGGGTCTCAAAGGCATCAACAATATGTGGGCTTGATGAGGTCGATGCATGGGCTTCTCCTTGAGTCTCCATATCTGTACAAGAAGAAGGGGAAACAGGGGAATCAGTTCTATATGAAGTCTCAGGAGTCCTAATAGACACACTAAGGGGTGACCTAGTTTCCCCTGGGAATCCAATTCTGTTTCTAAGGAAGGAAGGTTTATTGGGGCCCTGAACATAGAATACGGCAATATGGTCGAGAAGCTCATGAAAGATGTGAAAGGGCTCAACGCTTGGGTCATTCGTTCCTAAGATACCTAAGCTCTCTCCCACAGGCAAGGTCAATTCAGTAAAGTTCAAGCCCCAACGGGTCAAAATTGAAGTGCATTCCTCAATGGTTATCTCCCTCCACTCTCCGTTCAAATGTTTATAAACCCGACGGTTGACATTACAGTACCCATACCAAGCCCCAGGTTCGGTGCTAAAGGTCCTAGCCATGGTGGAATTGGAAAATTACGGAAATAAAACCCTAATACTGAGAGGGAAGAAGGATACCTTAAAAGTAGCTCGAGTGAAGAAGGATTACAGACGGAGATGAAAGCTTTGATTTATCCGATTGCCTTCTTCGCTATTTTCGCTGAAATTCAAGGAACCAGAGACAGCAAAAGTTGTAAATGGAGAAGGATTTTTGAATTTATATCTTCCTGAATTGGAAAGGACAAAGGGAAATTCAAAATTAATTTCCTAATTAATTGGGAAAACAGTTTCCAAGACGGATTATCAAACGTCTAATTGTAATCATTACGAAATATGGCGCCCCTTCATCTCTGGCCGTGCATCGCCGATGTCCAGGATTGTGCCACATCACCTTGGGTCGACTAAACCTCAGAACGAATAGAGACCTTCGAGTAACAGCAATTGCCATCAAAAAATTTCCTTAACTTCCTAGTCGACAAAGTCAACTCGAAAGTTGGGGGCCACTGAACATACCAAAAGTAGCGAGTTGGTCCAAGCGAGTAAGGCCCAACCTTCAAGGATTTATTACCTTAACATGTCCTGTGGGCTAGGCCCAACCAATACATGGCCCAAGGCCCATCTCATGTATCAGTCGACTAAGTTCATTGTCCGACCTATCAGGTCCCGACCTAACTTAGTCCGACATGAAGATCCAAGTTCTAATACGGGTACGATCCATGGTCTACCCGTCAGTCAGGTCGACCATTCCCCAAATGGCGACCTCGACCTAATCAACAAGCGTCGACCTAACTAATGTGGGCGCACGTGGGTTAAATCTTTCCATAACTGCATTCCTACAATTCAGGGACTGTTATAGACACGTTCCCCTTACTCATAACTGTCGCTAAAATCTCGGAGCTCATGCAGCACCACCAAAAATACAACGGTCAACACATATAAATACATCATCACTACCAACGGTGCAAAGGTAACTGCAATTTTGTCATTTGAATACAACTGTTCATTTACAATATTTGCTCTCCGAAACATATACTTACTCTCACGCCCGAGGGTCTAAGCCGGAGACACATCCGGCTAGTCGTGGGTTCTGATTTCAGGTCAAGGAGCCAGGTGATCAGTCCTGCCACGTGGAGGAAGATTGATAAGCACTTTTCTTGCGGCATCAAATTGCTTTCTCAAAACAACACACATAAAATCATAGATCTATTTCATATAGCATGTAAAGAATTTAATCAAATTAAATCTAGCATGCCAATTTTAACCTAATCATGATAAATACTCTGATACCACTGTTGAGTTTTGGGATTACAAACGCAATGGAAGAATTTTATCAAACAACACAAAACCCTAGACTTGAATCCGTCTAACATGAATAGATAAAATCATGAAATAGATTTTACATACCTTGATAGCGATTTGTTGTTTGAAAATGAATCTGAAAATCGAATCCTTGAACCGTTGACGAACCTTTGAATTTTCTCCTTGGTTTTTCCTTGTGATGAATTAATCTTCAAGCTCTAGGTGATAATGTAATCACCCTCTATCGGTAATCCACACGTGAACGAACCAAGATCTAATCTTGTTGGATTGCTAGATGATCCCTGATTGTTGAATAAATATTCAACAATCAATGGCTGAAATATGGAACTTATTTGTGGTGCTTTTGATATTTAATTCTCAATCAAAATAAAAACTTTTGGAGTTTCAAAAACCCTAATACAATGTGTGTTTTTGGCTGAGAAGAAGGATTAAATTTATACTTTTTATAAATCCCTAACACTTAAGGAGAATCCTTGTCCAAATCAAAAACCTATTACTTGATTAAACAAACGCGTACGGCCCAATCCTGCCTCAGGCACGACTCGTGCTCCTGGGCACGACTCATGATCACGAGTCGTTCCAGCAAGCCATGAGTCAATTTTGCCTAATCCAAGTCATGGCACGAGTCGTGACCAAAAAGTCAATCGTGCTGATTGAGGGCACGAGTCATGCCGGAGGGCATAAGTCGTTCCCAAACCAACTCAGCATCACGAGTCGTGACCTAGGGCACGAGTCATGCCAGAAACCAAAATTTCCAATTTTCAGCAAATTTCAAATTCGTTCTTTGTGTGTGACCCTTTAAGAATTATATTTATGTTGGTAGTGAGTCGAAACATCGACACTCACAAGTCATAAGTGGTTTCTAGCAAACCATTATGCCCACCCAATTAATATAACATCAGAGCTTAATTCCTTGATAGATCAAGTGTCACAATCCCTTTGTCCACGATGTCATATTGAACATGAGTCATGGTCCATGTCAACTCATATTGTTCAATACTTTCACGACTCCGAATATGTTGATAATCCAAGTGCATTTGATCTCTATCAAATCTCTTGATTGTGGCCACACATTTCATCAACACTATTCATCAAGGGGCTCAAGCAAACATCTCTCTCAACTAGAGGGACAAATCACATCTTGACTTATCATTCTTCCCTAAAAGAATCCAATCGTGCCAACATAGCCCTTATTGCTATCCTATTAAAGATATTGTTAGACTACATCAAACACAACGTTCATCATGTGAAAGACGATGATAATCTCAGGTACAAAGGATTCTAATGACACGACTATCATGAGATTTAATCATGACATATATGACCATAGACCATGTCATAAATCTCATCGGTAGGTCATTTCCAGTACCTTGTTCTTTAACAAGTACCCATAAGTGTAATGTGCATCTCATGCATATAATCATCTCCATGATTATCCATTACCAACTTATACTAGTTAGTCACAATAACTAGGGACCCATGTTATTATAATAAACATGCAAAAGATATAATAAACCAAATAAACATGCTCCATAATAAATGGTAAAGACGATTACATAACGGTATTAGGTTATAAGTCAAACATAACTGAATGCCTAGGGCATTACACCAACAATGTCGACGTCTTCGCTTGGTCCTACAAAGATATGCCAGGATTAAATCAGTCAATTGTGGAACACAAAATACCGCTGCTACCTAACGCCAAACCAGTCAAACAGAAATTGTGCAAGATTAAGCCCGAATGGTCAATGCAGGTGAAGGAAGAGATAATGAAGCTCATGAATGTAGGATTTATTAAGGTAATAGAATACCCAGAATGGCTAGCCAATACAGTGCAGGTGGCCAAAGCAAATGGGAAGATACGAGTTTGTGTTGACATCAGAGACCTGAAAAAGGCATCCCCTAAAGATGACTTCCGATTGCCAAACATAGACATGTTGGTTGATGCTACCGCAACTTACGAAGTTCACTCATTCGTGGTTGGTTTCGCAGGATACAACCTAATTCTTATGGCAAAAGAAGACCAACACAAAATAGCATTCACCACACCTTGGGGAACATTTTGTTATACGGTCATGCCGTTTGGTCTAAAGAATGCGGGGGCTACTTATCAGAGGGCAGTCATAACACTATTCCATGATATGATCCACAAGGAAATAGAGCTATACGTGGACGACATGATTATCCACTCCAGAGGGACAGATGGTCAGTACTTCATAGATCTCAAAAAATTCTTCAATAGACTGAGGCAACACAAGATGAGTCTCAACCCCACAAAATGCTCATTTGAGTGGTCAAAGGAAAAGTCTTGGGATACATGGTCACAGAACGTGGCATAGAAGCAGACCCCAACAAGATAAAGGCTATCATAGACATGCCACCGCCAAGAACACAGAAAAAAGCTAAAGGATTCATGGGCAGACTCCAATACATCAGTCGATTCATCAATCAACTGACTACAATGTGCGATTCTATCTTCAAGCAACTTAAGAAATATGCACCACAAGAATGGACAGAGGAATGTCAAGAAGCATTTGAGGAAGTAAAGCACTACTTAACTTCCCCACCCATCCTGGTTCCACCACACAAGGAGAAATCCTTGAAACTTTACCTCACGATTACTGACAATGCACTGGGGGCTATGCTTGCTCAAGAACAGGTAGATTCCCACACAGAGAATGCAATTTACTTAGTCAGCCATCGATTCCAAGGCAGTGAAGTCAACTACTCTCCACTTGATAAGCCTTGTGCTGCCCTTGTCTGGGTAACGCAGAGGTTAAAACACTATATGGAAGCCTTTCCAGTTCGTCTCATCGCATGAATGGATCCTCTGAAGTACATCCTCGATAAATTTGACTTGTCTTTGCGCTTAGCCAAATGGTATTTCATGCTCGCGGGATATGATATCACTTACGTCACTCAAAAATCCGTCAGGGGGAGTGTATTCGCAGATCAGTTAGCCGAATTTCCTTGTGACAAAGTGAAGGGGGAAGACCCACGATTCCCTGATGAAGACATCATGAGTATAGAGGATGAAAATAAGTGCCAGTTGTTTTTCGATGGCGCAGCCAATAAGAAAGGTTATGGCATCGAAATGTTATCGGTAGATCCCAACGACATCTATACTCCGCTAGCAATACGCCTCGACTTTGACGCCAGTAATAACACTGCCAAATACGAAGCTTGTATAGCAGGACTCGAAGCAGCCCTAGAACGCAATGTGACTGAACTCGAGGTGTATGGAGATTCTCAGTTGATCATCAAACATACACTGAAGAAGTGGAGGATCCAAGATATAACCCTACAAAGATATAATGCATGCCTCCAAGAGTTGGTGCAACATTTCCAAGATTTCTCGTTCTACTACCTCCCTAGAGACAAAAACCGTTTGGTCGAAATTCCTGCAGGAAAAGCCGTAAAACCCTTCAAAGTAACTAGGCGAGCAACTCCTGCTTACTGCGCCTTCATTGACCTCCATGACTACAAGGATGAGTGGTTATCCAAATGTGCCACCATCGATGATTCTGATAAGAAGTCATGGTACTATGACATTTAGCATTTCATCCTTGATGGAACCTTCCCGCCTGAGGCTGATAATAAAACTCAGGTTGCCCTTAAAAGAATAGCAGCTAATTAAGTCATCATTGCTGATCGCTTGTTCAAAAAGTACTCCAAAAGGAATCTCCTCTGCTCCACCGAAGAAGAGGCCCGGGAGATAATGGACCATGTTCATCAAGGAGTGTGCCGAACCCACATGAGCGGAAACATGCTCGCCAAGAAGATCATCAGACAAGGATACTTTTGGTTAACCATGGAAGTAGACTGCACCAACATGGTCAAGAAATGCCATAAGTGCCAGGTCCACGCTAACCTTCAGCATGCACCGCCTTCCTTACTGTATCCTATGACATCCCCTTACCCCTTCTCTACATGGGGCATAGATGTGATTGGAAAGTTTACACCCGTAGGAACCAACGGGCACAATTTCGTTGTAGGACTATTTCACTAAATGGATCGAGGCCGCCTCCTACAAAGTCTTGAATGCCAGAAAGGTAGCAGAGTTTATCAAGCACAACATCATTTGCCGATATGGGGTGCCGCAAGAGTTGATATCTGATAATGGCTCCCACTTTGAGAAAGAAGCCGACTGTCTCTTGAGAGAATATAAAATTGAAACGCACAAGTCATCTCCCTACAGGCCTCAAATGAATGGAGCAGTTGAAGCTGCAAATAAAACGATCGAAACCATCATCAGGAAAATGGTAGTCACTAGAAAGGATTAGCCCGAAAAACTACCCTTCGCACTTTAGGGATACCGCACCTCGATCTGAAAAGCCACCGACGAAACTCCATATGCCCTGGCATACGGAATGGAAGTCGTTCTACCTATAGAGATACCTTCACTTAGGGTTCTCCTAGAGAATCAAGTAAACGAAGTCGACTGGTTGGAAAACAGATAAGAAGAGCTAGCCCTGCTAGACGAAAGGAGACTGAGAGCAGCCGAGCACACTCAAGCCTACCAAAGAAGAATGGCAAGAGCTTTCAATAAAAAGGTCAAAATGAGGAATATAAGAGTAGGCGACCTAGTTCTCCGAACACCGCCCTGGACCTTTTAACCCTCTAGGCAAGTGGGGACCAAGATGGATAGGACCCTACATCGTAAAGAAAATATTCTCTCGGGGAGCCCTTCAGCTGGTGGACTTAGACGGAGATCAACTACCAAAGCCGGTCAACATGGACAAGCTCAAAAAGTATTTCGCGTGACTTGGCCCCTTAAAAAAAATCGCTCGCTAGGTTGAAAATCCCAAAAGGGATGGCCTAGACAAAAAGTAGAGCTCGCACAAGAAAAGAAGCCCGCTAGATTGAAAAAACCTGAAAAGGCGGTCTAGGCAAAAACTAGGGTGTGCATTTAAAAAAAAAAAGCCTTGTCTCGCGCGAGACTACCCCTCTGTCAAAAAACAAAATTTTTGTCCAATTTTCTCTCAAAAATGAACTACGTCGATGTGAGCCTCTTATTTAATTGATGTAAAAGAGGAACGTAGGCAGCCTTCGGGTTCGGTACAACCAAATAATAAAATCAAATCTTGTCCTTGTATTAATTGAATGCATTTGTTGATAATAAAAGGAAAATTCTAATGACAACGACAAATTTGCTAAGCTAAGAATTTTGAAAAAAATATACTAATAATTAAACTATTTGATCTATCAAAGCAATCTCTTGGTACTCTCTAGGATCTAGCCATTCATTGAATTTGTAGGCCGGCGGACATGATCACTACCATCATCTCAATCTCTTTTGCGATTCGGACCCTTCAAGGAAGAACATCCATCAAGGCAAGTGAAAACAGATTTTGCAAGCCTCTTGAAGACATTGGGCCTATCCAAGGCTTGCATATTTCCGGGAAGACCGTTGCCTCTTCTCTCATACCAATCCCCATCAAGGAAATCTTGAGTTGGATCAGTTCTTACATTAGCAGGATTCGATTGAGCCTCGCTTCTTCTCAAAGCACTGCTCTCCACAAAAGAGTTTCCTAACAATGGATGCCGTATCTCATCAATCTTTTCCGCACCTGGGTGACCACTATGGAAGAACCAATCCAAGTTCTTATCCGATAAAAAGACACTTGCATCAAAGCTTCGAAGGTTCGTCCAACGATCTTGACTGGTCCCTTCACCCCAAGCTTGAGCTAGCACCCTTGCAAACTCTGGACCAATATAGGACACTTCACGAGAGGTTCCTTCAGAAATAAAAGTGTCCTATTGCTGACCGAATTGACAGAGCACCCACTTGGGAAAATAGAAAGAGGAATCTCGCAAACCCGAAAGCACAACCCTGTCAAAACCTCTAATACTGGCAACATACTTGTTCAATCTCCAAAACGGTGGACACAAAATAATATCTGTGGTAGTGGCCTTTGCGATCAATTGAGTCCACTCATCCTCCGAGAGATCCTTGATCAAAAGCTTCCTCATGTGATACATAAAAGGGGAATATTTCAACAAGGGGGGGGCACCAATTTGAAATGTTCTCTGAGCCAAATAGTCAACAAGAGAGGACTAACTTGAGTCATAGCACCGGTCCTATGCAGCTCATCAAGACCATGAAAGGTCTCGCCCAATACTAAAGGAAGGATGTTCCTAGAACGCCCCCTAGCTTGGATCATCATTTCAGCTTCCTTGAACATCCTTTCATGTTCCATGGGAGAAAATTCTTCCACCACCTTTTTCAAAATTTTCTTCTTTGAAATTTCTTTTGAAGGTGTAGCATTTTTGGAAGGAAAAATGGGACGCGAGTAAGAACTATTCCCAATTTTTACACTAGGAGTAAGTTGCACGTGATCTTCCAATTTAAATTTGGAAATCCTTTGAGAAACTACTTCATCCTCCATATCCAGCGACTCGACTGACTCAGTATCTGAATCATCGGAAACATCTGCAACTGAGCAGAGATTAACCTCTTCGGTTTCATCGTCACTTCCTTCATCAGAATCTGTTTCAATCCAAGTAGCTAACTCCTTTGAGTTCTCTTCCTCTTCAGCAACCATTCCCTTGCGACGAGAATATTTTGCAGGAGAGGTTTTCTTTTTCATATATTCGAATCTAGGCTGTGGACTCTCAGATGCAAAGTGACCAGATTTTCTACAGTTGTAGCAAACTAGAGATCACCCTTTTTCTTTGTATCAGCAGCCTTGGAAAAAGTTGCTAGAGGTTTGCCTTTTTAAAATGATTTTGTGAATGGTTTTGAAGATTTTCTAAATTTTTGAAATCTTTTCACAAACATGGCAAAATCATCATCATCCATCTCGATGAGTGATGAGGTTGATATGGAAGAATCAACAGTTTGGTTTGATGTGGTTGGTTTCTCCTCATGTTCCATTATGGACATGGAAAAGTGATTTGGTTTTCCCTTTAACCTCTTCAATGTGATCTAATTTAAGCTCATAGACTCTAAGATTTGCATACAAGATACTTAACGTCCAAGTATTCAAAATTTTCGAGTCCTCAAGAGATGTGGCTTTATTGACCCATCTCAAACCTAAAGCAGCTAGGAAAGTCATATTGACTTCTTTATCAGTTAAAGTTTTGCCAAGAGATCTACAATAGTTAACTACCTCAACATAGCGATCGTAAGTCTGGCACAAGGTTTCGTTGGATTTTCTGTTGAAGTTGTTGTAGAATCTTTCAACAACATATCTTTTATTCACCTTGCAAAGATCATCACCTTCGAGGTAGCTCTCTATGGCATCCCACATCTGCTTTGCGGTTTTGGAGTACATGACCTTGTAAAGGGTTGATACGGGTAGGGTTCCAGAAATGATGAACCTCGCTTTGCTATCCAATGCAGCTAATATTTTCTCTTCATCAGACCACTCAGATTTGGGCTTTTGGACTTCTGGAAATTCAGCGCTGGTGGTTGGATTGGTGTTGGCCTTCATGGGAACAAATAGGCCATTTGTCACGCATTCCACCAGCATTTCATCAATGGTCTCCAAATGGATTAGCATTAGGATCTTCCAGATGTCGAAGTGGTCTTGATCCAAAAGAGGAATTTGTGAATAGTTAACCGTTGTCATGGTTTTAGTATTTGCCATAGCGAACCGGCACACAAGCTGTGAAGATTGAAAAACAGTGGTTTTATAAATGTGTTTGCTCTGATACCACTTGTTGGTTCCAAAGGTGGCAACAAGGGTGAAAAACAGCTAGAGGAAGAGTGAATAGCTATTACAAATTTTTTGCCCTCTTTTTATAACTAAACCTCTTGCTTACAAAACCGCTTGCACTGAATTATAAACTGCAAGTAGAGTTGGAAAATGCACAACGGAATATCTGAATTTATAAAGCGGTTTTGAGGTGCAGTTTTTAGTGCAGTTTTTAGTGCGGTTTACCAAACTGTTAAGTGAGGTTTTGACAAAGTCAACTGCAAACACAATTTACAATAATGGATAACTGAAATTAAGATCAAACAGATAAACACAAAATAATTAGCAATGAACAGTAAATAAAAGTGCAGAAATGAAGAACACAATATTTGGAGTGGTTCAATCGTAAATGATCTACATCCACTACCAAGATGGTTAGTCTTGGATTTTCTAAGAGTTGGATTTTATATTAGAGTATGAGAGATTACAAAGTACAAAGATCAATACTCAAATCTAAAATCTATTCTATGAAGATCAAATCCTAGACTATAACCGGTGTATCTCAAATGAATAATCTATGTGATTAATCAAGTGAGGTGTGTATGTGATAAACAAGATCAAGGCTCTTTGAATCTGTATGATGTAGAGCACAATGATTCTTGGGGTGTTAAAGGCTTGATTTTTGGGCTGGGAAATATTTCTTGAAGGAAGAAGATGAAGATTCAAAGGGATGAATATTTTCTAGGCAGAGCTTCAATCTTCTTATGAACTCACAGCAATTTCAATTTTTTCAAGCAATCTTCAAATGTTGAATATTAGGGGTATTTATATCCAAGCACCAAGAAAGTAGCCGTTATGATACAACTGTTAAAGTACTGTACTGGTGCAATCTAATTAGTCCATAAATCCACTTTTGTCCGTTGGTACAGCAGTTGCAGATAAAGCTGATCAGACCTCAGCTGCAAATAAGGTATGAAGGACATCTGTCACCTTTTCAAGATCCTTGCAGATCCTGTCTGACACTTAGTCATATGACAAGATTTGGTGGTTGACTTTCGATATTGCTGATGTGGATTCCAACAGTCATAAGTGGTTCAACTTCAAGTCTTCAATCATTGGATGCGGTCTGGTGTGAATGCGGTTTGGAAAGAGCGGTTTCACCAGTGCGGTTTCTCAGTGCGATCTTAAGATTGGAATCTTCACTGCGGTTAGCTAGTGCAGCTCACTAATGTGGTTTCACTGAGATTGTCAAGAAGCAGTTTCAAGGTAAGAATTCCACCAGCGGTTTGCTGGTGCGGTTTCTTAAGTGCGGTTTGAAACTTCTTGAACTGAAACCTCATGTCTAGTGAGTCTTGTGCCAGTCTTCAAGCCTAAATAAACCTATTCTACAAAATGGACTTATACTAAAAATTGAAGTCTAAGCTTCATTACATATGGGCCTAAAGTTCAGAAAATAGAGATGAGGTTATGGTATCAATCAAATCTAAGCTAAAGCTAGGAGGATTAAAGTATGCATACCCAATAACCTCATTCTCTAACAAGGTCCACGGATACAAGCCCTGCTGCTCAAACCTGAAATTGTTCAGCAAGGCCCGCGCCTCCTCGACAGTAAGAGTCCAATTTTCCCCCTCCTCCTCATCCACGGTTCGGTTGGAGTGGCTCCATCTCCTGATATCTGGAAACTGAGTCCCACGCTCACTCAGCTCAAACTTATGCAACGAAAAGACAGCATATCCCTATATCTGTACAAGAAAACAAAGCAGAATTCAGTACAAAGCACAGATGAAATGTGCAGATAAACGACAAGACAAAGTCAGAAAATATACCTCCAAGGCATAAGAATACCCCTGCATGGTATCCTTGGTGTGCCTACATGCCTCATCCATGGCATGGTAACAGAAAGCCAGACCAGCTGAGCCCCAATCGTACGTTCTCACCAAGTCAAGATCCTCCAAGATCCCCAAAAGAGCGATACGAGCAGTGGAGGAGTGGTTGGCAAAAATGGACTCTGACACGATGTACCAGAGAGCACCTCTCACAACTCAGTCTGTGACCGCATTGACTCTATCAGCATAGGCCTCATTCTAGCCACGAAGAGGCGCGAGCTCAATAGCAAATTCCTTGATTTTGCTAGGACCAAAACCAATAAGCTGCCTCCACTCGGCTTGGCTCGCCGGCTTGTAACCCCCAGTCGCCGGAAGGGGAGCGCCGACACACTCCAACCCGATAATGGCCAAAAAGTCAGTCGGGGTCATAGTCGCTTCCCCGAAGTGCATATGAACCGTGTGGGTAGTATCCCACCATCTCTCCCTAATAGCTTGGAGAACTTGAGGTGTCCGCTTTATCCTGCGGATGTTGTCCACAAAAGTGTGAAGCCCCGTCTGCTCCACCCTAGCTTGAACCCCATCCAAGGCTTTGACCTTATCCCATAAGGTCTTGGCAAACTTCGCACTATCGCAGCAGTTATTGGTTGGCTTATACGACTGTAAAACAAAGGAAGACAAGGAAACATTGTCAGAGATCACCCATGGAAAAAATTCCAAGAAAATAGAATAAATTTTTCATTAGGGCATTTCATCGAACACTTGGCGTGCATACTAAAGAATCATGCACAAATTTCCGTTTGGCAACCCAAATCAATCCCTCCTACAATTCAAATCATGTAGGGCACTAATATATACACAAATGCAACATCAAAATTCAACAAAAGCCGGAGAAACTTAGCATGCATCAACATTGAACCTAGTTCTTAACAAAGGAAAGGAAATATCCAATTTTTGATGAATGAATGGAGTTAAACATGGAATGGATGCAATACAGTCATGGATTGAGTTTCAGAAAGAGATTCTTACCAAGCCCTCGCGAATGGCATGAGAGATGTGCCTATGGCGATCGAAAGTGAGGTCGTCGCAAGGATAGTCCTTTCGACACAAGTAACTATCCAATGTTGGGTTCCTCCGTTCTTGGGCCATTGATTGTAGAATTGAGGAAAGATTGAAGTTGATTAAGAAGGAGAAATCAACGAAAGATTGAAGAAATTTCAGAAAAAAAAATACCCTTGGGTCGGACTTGAGAGACAAGGTTTGAAAACAAGAGTTTTTTAAATGAATTGGGACTGTTGGATTTATCCCTCAACAGACTTTGTCCCGCTCGATACAAGGTGTCTCGCGCGAGATAACCCTACTGGACAGAGGACAAAATTTTCCCTGGCAATAAGCGTCGACGTAACAGCAAAATTCATAATTTTGACACATTTACCCTTGAAAGTGAAGCCCTAGCAAGGAAACATGAAAAATTGATACCTCAAATCACAGAACAAGCCGAACGTGACGTACGCATGATTGCCCGATACAACGTCATGTCACGCGAAATGATTGATCCAAAGATCAATTCATCCCGCATAATTTGAAACCCAAATAGGCGAATTATCTCTTGGTTGGTCGAAGACAGTAAACCACGTCATCAAAAAGCCCGATTCAGTGCCCTCACAGGTGAATTGTCATCAAAAAGCTCGATTCAGCGCCCTGACAGGTGAATCATCATCAAAAGCCCGATTCAACGCCCTGACAGGTGAATTATCATCAAAAGCCCGATTTAGTGCCCTTACAGGTGAATCGTCATCAAAAAGCCCGATTCGGCGCCCTTACAAGCGAATCGTCACAAAACCAACAGAATGCGAAGGACCAGACAGGTAAACCTTTATTTTCTAACATTTTTCCCACAGGTTCGGAGCCAAAACAGGCGAATCATCAAACAGACAGGTATATTCAGAATTGGGTCGTGATTTGATTCCTCAGTATGAGTTTGCCTTTTCAAAAAAAATCTATCTCTTCGATTTTTCAAAATGATTTTCAAAATACCTAAAGCAGCCTTTTTGTGTTTTGGAGTCGAACTACGTTTTGGTCTGATTCTCCGATAGAGATACGTAGGCAGCCGTGCGGGACGACCATCCCGATGTTCAGAATGATGTCTTTTCTATCGACGACATGACTTCTTCTATAAGACTTGTCACCAAGGGGCTCTCTAGACACCCCATTCTAAACCTATCCTGGCATAGTTATACCACTCTAAGTCTCGCCTTTGGTTTTGGAGTAGAAATCCACCATTTCGTCATGTTTCGTTAAGTTTTGACTAACGGGCATTAGTTTGAAATAAACTGCATATGAGATAACAAGGGGAGGAAAAATTTGTCCTTTGTGAAGCCTTGTCCCGCGTGGGACATGGTGTGTCTCGCGCGAGACTAACCCTTTGCTGGAGGGGAGAATCACTTCCCTTATCGATTTCAACCTCTTTTCTTGATAACTCTTATATAATCCGGGTCTCTACTGATCTTAGAGTTCTGGAACCTTCCTTGGGAGATATCCTAGGTCACTTAAGTCCCCTAATCTTGGTGACCTAGCAAATCAACCCCTATAAATACTAGATGACTTTCAGTATTTTAGGCCGACAATTTACTGGTTTCTCTCATGGAAATATTCCTGTAAATCACTCATAAACAACACCCAAATTCGTTCATCAACCTTGTTGATTGACGAACGTCGAGGTTCGAGCCTAGAATTAAGGCAAAACTCTGTCCAAATCATTTCTCAAACCTAAAGGTAATCTTCCTTTATTCTTTGTTTATTCTAATTGATTGTTAGAGTGGTATAAGCATATCGAATTAGGATCGGCCTAGAGCCTCTACAAATCATGAGATGGTCTCGAAGCAATCGATCCCACATTCCATTTAATCTAATTAAATGGATGTTTTTCTTTATTTCTTTTAAAAATAATTATTATTTGAAAAACCCCCTTTAGCGAGACCGATCTTCCGATTGGGTGGATGCAGTGCTCCCTGACCTTCCAAATCCATCACTTAAGCCTCGAACCCAAATCCCTTTAAAATGGTTTCTCTATATTTTCCTCATAATATAGGTGGTGACTCAATTAAAATAAATAAAAAAGAGGAGGAAATTCCACAATCGCTACACCATGGCCTCCGACCCAAAAGTAAGGGTGAATGGGGTCTCTCTTGTAGGACCCCGGGTGGTTGTGCGGACTACCCAAAGAGCAAGGGGTAGTTCATCCAACCATCTGCCAGCTCGACTAATTAGGCCCTTACTTAGTGCTGTCAATACCAGTTTGTTCGCTGCTTTAGCTTGCCTGTTACCTTGAGGATATGCGACCGACGACTTCCAGTGTTTAACTCCCAACCTATTCATTTTTGTTTCAAAAGCTGTGGAAAACTGTAGTTCGTTGTATGAAACAATTGAATGTGGCACCCCAAAGCGGCACCAAATGTAATCCTGGATGAAGTTGATGGCATTTTTCCTCTGTTATCTTTGCTAGAGGCTTTGCTTCAATCCATTTCGTGAAATAATCAATGGACACAATCACATATTTACAATTTCCACGGGTGGGTGGGAAGGGTCCGATCAAGTCTCCCCCCAGATGTCGAATGGCTAAGTTGCAACGACGGGTGTTTGTTCAGTTGTAGGGAGCCTTAGTAGGTCGGCATATCTCTGACACTTGTCACATTTTTTCACGAACTCACGAGCATCATCTCTTAGGTGAGGCTAATATTACCCTAAGGTGAGTATCTTGTCCGCCAAAGTTCTGGCCCCCAGGTGTCCATCACACACTCCACTGTGTACTTCGAGCAATAGTTGGGGAACTTCCATGGGGTAAACATATCTCAACAATGGCTTCACAAACGATCTCTTGAATAATGCATCTCCATGTATATAGAACCTAGGGGACTTCTTCTTTATTGCTCTTACCTTTTGCTCATCAGCTGGTAGCTTGCCTATATCGATGTCCTTGCTATTTGCTCTTGCTGGGTATTTGAATGCTTAGAGATTGTAAAGTTTGAAAAGGAAAAGGATTTTAACTTTTATATGTTTCCAAAACCTTACCGTAATTGGAAAGGGTGGGGGACACAGTCGTTCTTTTTGTCAGTTAATGCCCAGCACCGGTTCCCAAAAAACAGTTTTCCAATCGCCAGAACCGTACCATCATTACGGAAATTATGGCGCATTAAATAGTGTGTCCAACTGTCAAAAGTCAATAGTCAAGAGCGACCTACATCTACTCGATCGACTATCCAACAGCGAACTGTGTAAGCTTACACGAAACTTTTTATAACTTCCTGGTTGACAAAGTCAACACAGAAAATTGGGGTCCACTGAACGGAATAAAAGTGACGCGGGTGTCCACCACACACTCCACTGTGTACTTTGAGCAATAGTTGGGGAACTTCCATGGGGTGAACACATCTCAACAATGGCTTCACAAACGATCTCCTGAATGATACATCTCCATGTATAGAGAACCTAGGGGACTTCTTCTTTATTGCTCTTGCCTTTTGCTCGTCAGATGGTAGCTCGCCTGTATCGATGTAGGCCTTCATTTCATCAATCCAACACTTAGAACCGTAGACCGAGCATAGAACATGCACTCTTTCGTATGCTAGATGCTCTAAGTATACGATTGGTTCTTCATGCTGCTCGTCTGATGTAGCTAGTTTTGAGAGTAGGTCGGCTAACTCATTTTCCTCGCGGCCTACCCTTTGTATCTCCCAAAACTCCAAGTCTTGAACCATCCTTTTGACTAGCTCACAGTACTTGATTAGAATGGGATTGACCACCTCGTATTCTCCCTTGATTTGATTCACGATCAGTTGGGAGTCACAGTATGCTATTATCTTGGTTACCCCAAAGCATCTAGCATATTATATTCAGCCTGGTTGTTGGAGGCTTGGAACTTGAATCTTAAAGCTTCTTCAAAAGATTTCCCCATCTCTGGCTTGATTAATACAATTCCAGCTCCACTAACGTTCTTGGTAGTAGACCCATCCGAGTAAACCTTCCAGCAATCGTCGGGTAAACTGACTACTTGCTGGTATGATTGTTCCTTCCCCTTCAAGTTCTCTCATGGGTTTCTCTCCCTACTATCTTCCTTGGTGAAATTAAGCTCGATAAAGAAGTCTGTCAAAGGTTGAGCTTGCAAAGCTTTTCGAGGCATGTATTCAATATCAAACACCGTCAACTCTATGGACTAGTTGAGCAGTCGACCTGAACTTTCTGGCTTATGCAATATCTTTCTTAAAGGAGCATTGGTCATCACGATAATAGAGTGAGCGGAGAAGTATGCTCGTAGCTTTCTGGCCGCCACTACCAAGGCATAGGTTACCTTTTCAGCGTTGAAGTACCTCCATTCTACGTCGGATAAGGCCTTGCTAACATAGTTGATTGGTTTCTGAAGGCCATTTTCCTCTCTGACCAGGACTGCGGCCACTGCTCTCCAGCTGATAGGTAGACGTATAAACTCTCTCCTCGGATCGAGCTGCTCAGCAATGGTGGAGAGGCGAGGTATTCTTTGAGATGTTGGAATGACGAGGAACATTCAGCCCTCCATTTAAAGTTTTTCGTCCCCCTCAAAGTTTTGAAGAAGGGGAGAGACCTCTCCGCTGATTTTGCTATGAAGCGACCCAGAGCGCAACCCTACCATTCAATCGTTGGACCTACTTGATGCACGTAGGCTCTTGCATCTCTACCAAGGACTTTATCTTTTCTGAATTAGCTTCGATGCCTCTTTGTGATATCATGAACCCCAGAAACTTGCCAACCGCTACCCCAAAAACACACTTGCTCGGATTCAGCTTCATGTCATTTGCTCGTAAATTGGCAAATGTTTCCCTTAGGTCGACCACATGACGACTAGTCTTGGTTTTTATGACCATGTCGTCGATGTAGGCCTCCATATTTCGGCCAATCTGATAAGCAAAGACTCTATTCACCATCCTCTGATAGGTAGCTGCGACATTTATCAGTCTGAATGGCATCTTGGTGTAACAATATATACCCCAAGCAGCTTGGAAGGTCATCTTTTCAATGTCATCCTCGCGCATTCTGATCTGGTGATATCCTGAATATGCGTCGAAGAAACTGAGGGTGGCATGTCCAGCTATTGAGTCGACCAATTTGTCTATCCGTGAGAGCGGTTAACTGTCCTTCGGGCATGCCATATTTAGATCGATGAAGTAAACGCACATCCTCCACTTTCCATTAGCCTTTTTGACCATCACCACATTTGCCAGCCAATTAGTGTATGACGCCTCCTTGATTATACATGCACTAAGGAGTTTATTTACCTCTTGTTTGATTTCCATTTCTTTGTCTGCAGCAAAAACCCTTAGCCTTTGGCTTTTGAACTTTATGGTGGGGTTGACCTTCAAACGATGCACTGCAACCTCCTCTTTGACACCCCTGATATCCTCTACTCTCCAAGAAAAGACATCAGTACTTTTCTTAAATAGGTCGACTATTTCCGCCCATTTCTTCTGGTGACAGCTGTCTCCGTATTCTAATTTTTTGCTCGGGGTAAGAAGGGTTGACTTCTGCATCTTCTAGCTCGTCAACTGGTGCCATTTCTGGGCCGTCTCTAAACTTTAGAGTCTCAAAGATGATCTCTCTTACCCTTTTTCTTTCCTCAGCCCCTAAGTGCGGAGTTTCCTCTTCGATCATGACATCTAGCTCAGCAGCTATTTTCCCATTTTGGCTGATTTGGAAGCATAGGTCGTAAATGATCTGGTCGACCAAAACTGTATCACCTATGACCCAAGTGTTTCCAGAGGGATGTGTCGGCTCATTCATGATGTGGTCATGTGAGGGATAGGTCGCCTCCTCTATACACTGGATCATGGATAATCTGGAAGTAGTGGTGACAAACATAGAGAGTTTCCATCTTGCCTCTGAAGTGTCAATTTCCAACTCCCTTTTCTTTTTGGACCGGAGTACGTGAGTCAGGTACTCTCTAGCTGTGCTTAGGACGCACCCAACTCCCAACATGGTGGGGAACTTGACTCTTTAATGGGGGATTGAAGGTACCATCCCTAGAGCGGCCTGTACAGGTATACTCAATATAGCATGGTAATCACTTATAACGTCAATGACTATAAATGTTACCTTAGCTGTTATTCTCAAAGGATGTAACCGATGTCGACCTCCAACTCTATCTGCCCCTTGGCATCAACCCTGTGATTGGTGAAGCCTTCTAGTCGACCTAAGTAAGGTGACAACCTGGCATCCGTCAATCCCATATCGAGGAAGGTTTTGTAGTAGAGAATATCCTTGCAGGCCTCGTGTCGACCAAAATTCTACTTGACGTGCAATTATCAATAAGCCTTGGAATTACTAAAATTTGATCCCTTGCGGCCATGCTGGCAGCCAGCTCGTAGGGATAGAAACTGATTACCTCCTCTTGAACACAGCTCCTTGGAGGTACATAAGGATCTTTGTTTAACTGGAAGATCTTGTGCTTGAGCGCAGTGTTGCTCTTTCCTCAGCAATTACCCCAACATCAATCAAGGTTGTCTTGGCTCTGGCACACCTCTGGTAGGTCGATCTTCTCCTGCAGGACGATCTCCCTTCACAAACCTATCATACCTTCCTTCATTCACCCACTTTTGGATTATCCTCTTCAGACTCATATACTCCTCTGTTGTGTGCCCGGTGTCCTTGTGATACTCACAGTACCTACCGTTATCCCTTATGAATTTATTTTGAGTATTCATTGGGGCAGAAGGACCTAGGTCGACTGTGTTCATGATCTCAGTCCGACTAACTGTGAGTGGGGTGAAGCTTTCAGGGACTCTTTCCGTCGCCCTAGTTCTGTTTTTCCCCTTGTTGTCATTTCTTAACTGTGAGGTGTTCCTCAATTTGGTCGACCAACTCTTTAAACCTGGTAAAGTAGCTCATAGTACTCTCGGTCTTGCCTTGAGTCATGCTGTTCAGATCAGTGACTGTTTTCTTACGAGCTCCAGCTGTAGAGAACCTTTCGAGGAACTTCCTTCTCATGTAGCTCCATGACGTGATGCAGCCAGTGGCTAGACCATGGAACAGTGCTGCACCTGTGGAGGTGCTGGTTAATGCCTTGCATAGCACGACATCCTCAGAAGAGGTTAATGCCTTTCATAGCACGTCATCCTCAGAAGAGACCAAACACACATGGCCTCAAAGTACTGCATGTGATTCAAGGCATTGGTCGCTCCTGAGTACTTTTCCAACATGGGTACCTTGAAACCTACAGGAGGTCCTTTGTCGAGCATATCCTTGGCTAAAGGTCAAAGAGTGCAGTCATTTCGTTCGACCTTCCTGTTGGTGACTGTCCTATCTGCCTCCATATCATCCAATCTTCGCTTTAAGTTGAGGAGCTCCCTAACATCCATGTCGCTCCTTTAGTGGAAGATTGAGTTATACTTTTGCCTCTACTCACGATGGGTTTCCCTCTTAGATAGGGTCCTTTGTCTCTCATTCCTTGGGGGAGTTACTTCTATCCTTTCCCATCGGGGAAACGACCTTTCTCCCCTTTGTGGCGACCTACGCTGATCCATGTCAGCTTTGAGCTGCGCCCTCTGAGCAGAGTCGGCTTCCTGTTCCTTTTGCCGGCTGAGCCTATCCCTTAGGTCGCCAGTTCGATCTATGGAAATGTGGGAGGGGGAGGCCTTTCACTCCACCTTTATTCACCAGACGGCCTAGGGCCTCCATTAGCCTGCCTGTGAGATGTGAGAGACAGAGCTACCCTTTGTGATCTTCTATCATCTTTGTTAGCAGACTCAGGCATCTCGAGCAACTCATCTTGTACTTCAAGCAAACTCTGCAGTATTCTAGCTCGCTCTAACAAAATATCCTTCCTACTAAAGTGAGTAGTCGAGGAACCTGCCATGTCGCCTACAACTGTTCGACCCATTTGGACTCTCTTAGGTGGTTGGCTTACCCCTTGGTTGGGCATGGGCCTCTTCGCCTTCTACAATCTTGCAAACCCGCACCATCGGCCACACTATTGGAGCGAGTGGCCCTTTTAGTGGGAATGCCCCGGTGGAGGAGGGGGAAAGTTTGCATTGCAATTTCTGGCACCTGCATCTGTGTTTTCCCTTATTTTCGCGTATAGGCTCACTGGAGGAAGTAGCGGTGTGTCCGTCAGATACCATATTAACGGTTAAGTGAGATTTCGAGGTCTGTCGTTATTGCTTCCCGGCAATGGAACCAAACTGATGATGCAGGAAATGATCCAAATCAGCCTTAGTCCAGCAATAGGTTGATCCCTAGCAAATGTGACCTGAAACCATGAACAAGTGACTAGCCGGGTTGGTCTACAGCTAAGATCCTCCGGCGTGATGATGAGATATAGTGTTATGAGCTTTATATGAAACTGTATTGAACGACGTAATCTCAAAATAGCCAAGAAGACATTACCTTTTAACGTTGTATGTTGTCTGGTATATATAGTGGTGTTATGGGATCATTGCTAATCCCTAAAATCAAGGAGATATTGTGGGTGTAACTGTCTCCGAGAATGTAGGAGGCGGTAACAAATAACGACGTAGACGGACGTACGCGTAGGTAGGTCGAGGTCGCTATAGTATTCGAAGTCGATCTGACTTAGTGCCTTGGCTTGATAGAAATTGTACAAGTAGATAATCGTAGGTCTGACGAATCTAGGTCGGGACCAATGATGGTCGAACGATGAGCTAGGTCGACTGATCTTTGTCGTTGGGCCTTTGGTATTGTAGCAATTAGATTGACCCATTCCATGGTATTGTCTTTGTAACGTCTAAAATGTTGGGCTTTATTTGTTGGGCTTGGCCCATCAATTTTATTCCGTTTAGAAATGATTTTGATTATATCTTTATTTTGGTAAACTGAGTAAATCTAATTATTTTCAAAACAACTTTTTTTTTAACTTGGTATTTTTTTTTTAATATTTATTCTTTATTGACTTTGATTTTGTGTCTGAGTCACAGCATTTGAATTGATCAAATTTGATTACTTTGGAGCTGTGTATGGACCATAATTTAAGAATTTGGTCAGATTTAAAAACTTGGCCCATTAAATTACATCCAGTAGTCTTTAAGGCTTGTTTTAGTTAAAATAAAGTGAAAGTCTCGAGAAATAAATAACTTTCTTGTAGTTATTTATAACTTTCTTGTAGTTATTTTCAGACATTTAACAGCTCATTTTTTTACTATCAAGTTAGGCTATGTTCTCAAGAACTGCTATGTATATATTTCTTTTGTCGGGATTTATGCGTTGGTAGGTTTAATGGTTTCACTGAAGCTTCAACCATGGTTTTGAATGTGATTCTTTTGCTTTCCTAAGGAGTGTTTCTATCATCTTTGTATAGTAGCAACAAATAATGCATATGTTGACTTTTTAACTGACAACTGAGGATATTAAGGTGTGTCCCTCTTATACCAAGAAGCAACAAAAGAGTAAAAAGATTCGAAAAATGTAACTAAGCGTATTAAGCTAAATAGGTTGTAGATCGTGTACTTTGATTTGATTCATGACATCTACAGGTTGTCTCAGTTGTAAATGAACTACTACCATAATAGGTTTATGCATGTTACATGTTTGAACAGAAAAAGGAGGGCGTAAATTTGAAGAAAGTAAATTCATTTAAGCTTTGTTGTGTCAGGAACTCCTATTACAAGTTGGGCAGCAATAGTTTTTGGTGCTGGAATAGGTATTGGATATGCCTACAAAGAGTGTTCTCAATTGTTTGATGGGCAAAAGTTGACTTCTCCTATTGTTACCGGTACACCTGTTTCTAAGGTAATTTTTATCTTCTTTTAAATAATAAATATTATGTTAGTACTATTTATGTTATCTTTTTGTCTTGGCTATATGAAAATTATTCGTGTTTTGTCTTCTAATTGTGGTAGTACTATTTATGTTATCTTTTTGTCTTGGAGGGATACGGTGGAGTTGGAGAGGGTTTTGAGGAGCTAAGGGGTGGAGGACCAGAGAGTGGCGGACGGCCACGGGTGGTGTTGGAAAGGATAAAGGGTTTGTTTGGGGAGATGTAATCACGGAGGAATTGGAGTGGGGTTGGTGGAGATTGGAGGCGGTCGATTTGGGTGCATAGGGTTAGTTCTCGGAGTTCTTGCCAAAGGGTTTCGATTTTGTTGTCCATTGTTTGAGTTCGTCGCCGTTGGAGGGGAAGGAGGAAGGGTTGAATAACTTGAGTTTGTGATATTCAACCTCAAATCTCTAAGTACACCATTCCTATGTAATACAGCCACCACATTTTACCACCACTAAATCAACCAAATTGAGTTAGAGAATTGTTATTCATCCCGCAATATTACTTAGTACCCCGCATGACTAAATTTTCTACAAAATTAAACATTCAACAACTAGATACACACCATTATTTCTATTTTACCTTTTAAGACTCATTAATAGTCATCCACCTATATTAACAAAACACGTCACACACCCAATCTTCATCTTCTGCACCAAATCGTTTTGTCTTGAATGTTTCAATATTGGGTTTAGGATTGAACATCCATTGTAACACGTGCATGGTGCATCAGGAGCGGTTACAGATTTAGAGGGAGACGCCATTGTTACTCTTATGAGAACCTGTGAGAGAGAGAGATAAAGAGGGAGAAGAATACATACTAGGATGACATTTTAGTGGTATACGTAATTGATAATTAAATCAATAAGCCTTTTAAGAAACACTAGAAACAACACGTTTACTTCCATCGATTAAACGGTCGTACGAAGAACTATAGAAAAATATAAAGGTTTTATGTTTGTTCGGTTAAAGGGGACCAAACAATATTATCATTTTCAGTTATCAGTGGCCAAAACATTACTCATTGTTTGGCCACTCATGGTCGAACATTGCAATTTTGTTCGGTCGCCGAAACTTTACTTATTATTTGGTCACTCTTGGTCTGGTCGAGCGTTGTAATTTTGTTCCATCGACTGTTAAGGTTAAATTGTTTGGCTACTACCGACCGAACGCCGGTAAATTCAATGTATAACAATTCTCTTGCTGGAATTGGACGGAAGGAATTTGCCGAGAAATTTGCTGATGTGGCCGAGATAAAAGACCGGAAAAAATATATGAAAATCTTCATTTAGGCATAATAATGGTATGGGTTAATATGATCATTTGAATCAATGACATTTTTGTAATAATTGTCATGGACGAATATTTAGTAATGTTGCGGAAATAAATAACAATTCTCTTCATTTAATACACCATCTCTTTCCCATTTTATCCTTAAAAAAGAAAACTTTTACCGATTCTGACACACCCCCACAATATTTAAAGTACTACACCACCTTTATGTTTTAACCTTTGTGCTCAGTAATGTAGGGGTGTATATAAATAACATTGTTCTTCTTACGCTTTCTAACCCTTGCAGTAACCATCTCATGAAAAAGGGAATTTTACCCACAAGTTCTTTTTGGGATAAATTATTTTCCCTCAATTTTCTCATTAATTTAAATGTCTCATAAGTTTTTACGCAATATTATATTATACTGCATTATATATGCAGTATTTAAAAATTACGATACACCATCACGGACGGAAGTAAAACTTTTTTAAGGCGGGGGGGGGGGGGGAGAACCCAATTTTTCTTGGGGAGAATGCTCCATGTTCTAATTTTTTTTCATAATGTTCCATAACTTTCTTTCTATATTGTATTATCATGTTGTATTATTTTTTAATAATACTAGATACAAGATAATTAATATTACTGAATACTCATATAATACAACATTGATGATTACAAGTGGTGCCGGTGACCGTTGACCGAATTCCGGCGAGTTACAGGGACCGTTGACCGAATTCCGGCGAGTTACAACGACCGTTGATCAAATTTCGTTGACTATTGAACGTTGAGGTCTCAATATGGTCTTTATCGATCAATATAAATCATGAACTTTGATCAAATATTAATATTAATCTAACATTTATAATGAAATTCTAAAAAATATTATTGATTAACACTTAATGATTTATATTAAATAATTTTTAAGTTTTTTCTAAAATAATAAGATTAACATTTATATTTAATTAAAGTTCAATTGCGTTGACCATTATATTATGCTGCCAATTTGACATTCCACTTCTTGCCCTCACCTTTTCCCTTTTCGATAAGGGGACACGGCGATCTAGCCAAATATAATTGCGAACATAGATCTAGCAACACTTTCTAGATACAGATCATTGGTATTGAATGTTTCGTTAGATTGTGATGAGTCAAATTTGCTCCGTTTTTTTCGTTCCAGAAAAAAATCCCTTTCCCCTGCTCCTTTAAAAAATGATGAATATGAATCTGGGAGGTTGCATGTGCTATGGATCCTCTCTGACTCCCAATTGGGTTGCCTTTCCGGGTCTCACCGGTCTTTCCTATAGGTCTAGATGTGCCTTGAGATTGCCGTCTCATGTCCCCTGTCGGTGGGGAATCGCTCCCAGGTCGTCGCTTTGCTGGGCCTGGCCGGTCCTAGCCGGTCCTCTAGGCACCTTTGGAAGGCAGGGACTTCTATCTATTAGAAAGGATCAAGAGAAGGCAGCAGAAAGAAAGCGCATTGTAGGAGGTGGCTTACATACGCCGGTTCTAATAGACTATTATCATATAATATAGTAGAAAAATCCATTCCTTCATTGAGAGTTTTTTACAGCTTTTTTGCCAAGAGAAGCTTATGAACTTCTAGCAGCTCCAAAAGACCACATGTTAGGCCATTTAAGAACGGCCTTGCTCAGTCCGCTTTGACATTCTTCTTTCTCAGTAGGAGATGCCAACTATTTGGTGTCCCGAGATCTTGTCTTGCGGTCTTTCTGCCAACTCCCCTTCCCAGTCTCTGGCTACTAGGTTGAGTGGTATGGCCCTTTTTAGTTTTCTCATCAATTTGACTTGCTCAACACATCCTGCTTCCTCTTTCTCCTAAGGAGAAAAACACTTTTAACACTATATTGTCTTTCTTCGATTTCAAGGAGCCTTCCGTCAAGTGAGAAATGGCCTTAGAGCCTGTTTGCTCACTTTTATGTAATTATAATTAAATGTGAAAAAAAAAATATGAAGGAAATTGGTGGGATCTGATATTTGGTTAGAACAAGATGATATCAACCCGGGGGCAAAGAAATCAATGTTAGTACAAGATCACCCCCCAAGTAGACTTTCATCGTTTTAGCTATAGCTATAGTGTGTGTGCGCGAGTGTAATAGGGAGAGTAAGAATCTTCTAGCATGTTAATTTCTGATTACAATGAATCTAATAACTTGGATGAAAAGTCCACTCTTTTGATGAGTGACAAAAGTTGAAAAAGAATCCATTCAGCTGTTCAATTCCCACTAGATACTTTCAAAAGCTTTTTGAGGCAGTAATTCAAATTTGTACACAAAAGAATATTGCACCTGAACTCAATGAAGAAATGTTTCCGCTTCCATTCCAACTCAATGCTGCCTAGCTTGATCCATAGGGTGGGCATCACTCATTGTTGGCTGATACGGAACAATGATTTGAGCTCGTGTTCATCACCTACGCCTTTCCTGATAATAATCTGACAGTGAATACATTGGTGCATGCGTTCATCAAATTATGCCTCAAAATATCAGATTCTACGAGACGAAATCATATGCACCACTTTTGTATATCATATTGAGTACCAACAGTGATCCAACGGTTATAAGTTAGTAGGACTGATGTCATAATGATGTCATCAATGATGCATAACCGTAAAATCACCAGTGATCACAATATGGTAAACAAAAGTGGTACAGGTCCTCTACAACCCATTTGCTAGCTGAAGCGACAATGGAGGTAAAACCGGAATTATATAACCTTCTAAATGCTGCTTCAGCAACTGGCTGCAGGGGACAAACTGCCTGGACGTATTCTGTAGTGTAGAGGCCTTGCAATAAGACCATCAGTAGTCCAACCTGCCAGTTCACTATCTATTTTTGCATGGTTGAATTCCCTTTGCACATAATCTAATGACATTTGAAGCTTTCCCCCTGTTCTGCAGTCTTCATACGGACTTACTGACTTGAGCCCAACATTGTTCTCCAACCAGTATAGATAATTGACTTGGAATAATGATTTCAGCATGTCCTGTGGTGAGCAGCTTTCTTTTAGTATTACCTGTTAATAGGCAAATTACACAATAAACAAGTGACTTTGAACCTCTTCCTACTCTAAGAGTAAACTTTCGAACAAGATAGTGCAAATTAAAGTAAAAGAATGATTTCACCCAGGCCATACAAAGAAGGATCAATTGCAATTCGGTAACCTTACTTAATTGCATATTTGCAAACTAGATTCTAACGTTGTATTTTTCGCAACCAGATTCCAAACTTTACTGTAATATGGTTTAACAGACAGCGTTATTTTTTTAAATAAAAGTTTATGAAAAACTTAACGAGCTTCTTTGAAAATTGTAATGTTCATCACTGCAATTCAACTAATTCACATTTTCTACTATTTCACACATTCATCATCATCATCACCCCACCTTTACCGCACCATCACTACCAGTTGATGTATTTAGAGGTTGGATATTTTTAATGAAGGTAAAATGGCAAAAATAAAGAGTGTATTTAGGACAATATAGTTTTCTTAATTAAAGGTTGGGTGATCATTTTGGTTGATGAAATAGTGAAAATGTGAATTAAATTGTAGGGGTAAGCACTACAATTTTCAAGAAAACTTGTTAAGTTTTTCATCACCTTACTTTAAAGAACTTTAAAAAATTAATGCTTTGTCAACTTTTACACCATTGCAACAAAATGTATAAATTGGGAATCGGGTTGCAAAAAATACACTGTTGGAAACCAATTTACAAATGTGTATATAAGTAAGGTACCCGAATTGTAATTGACCCTTAAAAGAACACTTTCTAAATTATGCATTTGCTGATATGATTGCTTCTCAATACTTTTTGACAACCTGCAATTTTCACCCATGGGTTCTCATTTTCTTTGTTGGCTCATGCGATATAGATACCACATGGATGAGCCCCGAAGCATGAAGTGGAAAGGTAAAAATTCCCTAATCCAAAGCTATGCCTCATTCCACCTGACATTTTTCTTGCCAGTTGATATAGAAAAATTCAAAATGAAAAAGGAAGTGAACCATAGTTGTGGAACTTACTAAAAATCTTCCGTTGTGCTCCGTCAGAAGATTCCTATACAGGTCAAACAATGCAGCCGCATCCATCTTGGTTTTAATAACATCAGAGAGCTTGGATCCTAGCTGCAACCGTCGGTCGATACAAGCAGCTGCATCCTTGGCTTCTGATGATAGTACGTCAGGCTCGTCCTAAAACGCAAAACAGCGAGGCACGATGTTCAGTGAATTGGTTCCTGATCCACATCCACAGGCTATATAGTTGGCAGAAAATGCAGTTACGTGCTATCAACAAAATCTGTACTTGTTAATATATACTCCCTCCATCCCAGCTAAACTTACACTTTTTGCCATTTGGTTGTCCCAACTAAAATTACACTTTCCCAAAAAGGGAATTTTTAATACTTCTTTATTCAATGGGACTCACTTGCATACTCACAACAATTCCCCCATTTACTATTCCCTACCCCACCTTCTCTCTCCTACCTCACTTTTCATACTCACAACACTTACCCCACTTACACTTTATTCTTAATCACAGTGCCAAACACAAAAGTGAAAATTTAGTTGGGACAGAGAGAGTACTTATTTTTTCACTTTGTTTTTTTCTTTCTGTTGTACAAATGGCATGCTTTCTAGACATTATTCGATTCCACCTTATCATAGAGGAAGTGTTAGAATTGGGTCCTCATCCCCTTAAAAGGCCTTGTTAAGGGGTGAGGTTAACCAACCTTATATAGTGGATCATTTATATTCTCCAAGTTGATGTGGGATACATGGGACTTCAACACGCCCCCTCACGTGTAGGCCGGTAACTTGGCACTACACGTGGACTTCAAACCCAACACGGGCACCCAACACGGGTTAACTTAAGCCCAACATCAACTTGGTCCAGCTCTGATACCATGTTAGAATAAGGAGGGTTTAGACGAAGTCAAACAAGACATGGAAGAGAAGAATTGAATTGAATGACTCTATTGATTATGATATTAGAGGTACATATTTATAGGGTTACAATGAGGAGGTAATCTCCTAGGAGGAGAAGGATTCTAATCTAGGTAAAGGTAATCTCCTAGGAGGAGAATGATTCTAATCTAGGTGATCTCCTAGAAGGAGAAGGATTCCAATCTAATACAAAGATTGTGTTTCCTAATCTAATACAAGGATTGTGTTTCCTAATCTATATATAACAATATATACTTGTTTCCTAATACAAAGATTGTGTTGAAGTCCCATGTATCCCACATCAACTTGGAGAATATAAATGATCCACTATATAAGGTTGGTTAACCTCACCCCTTAACAAGGCCTTTTAAGGGGATGAGGACCCAATTCTAACATGGTATCAGAGCTGGCCCAAGTTGATGTTGGGCTTAAGTTAACCCGTGTTGGGTGCCCGTGTTGGGTTTGAAGTCCACGTGTAGTGCCAAGTTACCGGCCTACACGTGAGGGGGCGTGTTGAAGTCCCATGTATCCCACATCAACTTGGAGAATATAAATGATCCACTATATAAGGTTGGTTAACCTCACCCCTTAACAAGGCCTTTTAAGGGGATGAGGACCCAATTCTAACAGGAAGTGATTGTAAGCGAAGACTCAGTTGTTGGAGAAATTCAGCAGGGATTAGAAACCTGGCAGAATGTATTAGGATACTCAGATATGAACTACAAAACTATAGAGCACAAAATGCTACTACCATAAACTCAAAATGGCAATTACGTAGTTAACTTCCAAAAAGAGCCAAATTCTTTACCCCCAAAACAAGTCCAATCCACACAAAATACTTTTAAAAATATTTAGCCAAAATAAATTAGCTTCTCCAAATACGCCATACGTTCCATTTTTGGATAACCAAACAATTTCTTTGCTTTTTCAGGATTGTCGGTTAGGAACTCATATGCATCATCAAAAAACTGACCATCTACACCCATCTCCTCCGATGCCTCCGTAACTTCTTCGGGTGAAATCACTCTAGGACGAAATTTTGCAATCGATGCATTACTTTCCATAATAGCATTAGTGCTTCTTTCAATGGCATCGACAATTTTATCAAAGGAAATTTTCATTACCTCTTCCATAGTTTCGGTCTTCCTCCTTTTTCCTTTTGAGGATGTAGAGACACTTTGAGGTACTTGATATGGTTGTTTATTGTGTAGAATCTCTACATCGTCATCTTCTAAGTCAATGGGAAAACCTTCCAAATGAACTTCATTGCGAGAGGCTAGAAAGTCGACACCATCAACTGTTTCCATGTTGTCCTCGCAAACTGAATTAGCTTTTGTCTTATCCCATCGACGCTTTTTTTCTTTAGCCGTTTCAGCACCTTCACCGGTTGCCCTATCTTTGCCAAACAACTCTACAAGCTCATCGTACATATTGATACTTTTAGTCTTCCATTCTGTCGCTTCTGGCTTAGACTGTGACAAACACCAAAATAAAATCAGTCAAAATAACACTTGATATTTAATAATTTTATACAAGGAAGTGGAGAAGCATACCTGGATGAGTATCTCCCAAACTTCGGGCTCAGCTTTCCACTTTTTACTTTCAGAATTCCAAGCAAATCCGCTATTACTAACACTTTTAAATATATCATAGCGTTTGCTGAAATTTTGCTTGATGTTTTCAATCGATTCTTTAAATTATCCCTCTTAATATTCAATGATGAAAACTTTTCATTCATTTACTTTATTATATCATTATAAGCACAAGTTGAGAAAACACCCTCTTGGTGGTTTCCTTGATGATGTTGAAATAACATAGATTCAATAAATGCACTATCCATATCAGTATTCCAAACTAACTTATCCCTTTTTGCTTTGGATTCCATCGAAGGTAAAACTCCCGTTAAATTCTACACATAAACAAAATTTTATAAGGAACATAAGAATAATCTACAAATCAGAAATCTTCATTTCATAAATGATAATAATTCCACATATTAGACAAATACATAATTTTACATAGTTCAATCCCAAGTTGAAAGAGAAATACTAAGCTTCATCTGATAATTGATAATCATTCCACATATTATATGCTATGCCATTCCTTATATAATTTCCTAGTGCAGCATCATGATCGTGATTCAAAGGCTCCACATATTCTTCGTTTTCATGTGGGGTTTGATTTAAGATCTCTTCATCAACTTCACAAATAAGACTTTCATCGGGATCTTCATCTATTAGAAAATTATGAATAATGCAGCATGCTAAAAGTATCTCTGATTGCACATCAGTCGGATAAAAAGGTTCCGTTGTGCTCCTTATGATAGCAAATCTTTTCTTAAGCACACCGAATGCCCTTTCAATTGCATTACGTAAGATGAATGTTGAAGATTGAATAATTCACGAGAATTTTTAGGTGCTCGATTGGAATATTCTTTCAAGTGATAGCGTACGCCTCTAAATGGCGTAATCAGTCCACTTCTATGCATGAAGCCCGCATCAAGAAGATAAAATTTACCTATTACGAATTACATATGTATTACTATAATATTTTTGAAAAATATATTACATAATAATTGAGAAGCATTCATTACCATTCGGAATGTGCAGTCTATCTTCTCTTGTAAGTGCATTTTTAATTATTCGTGAGTCAGCCGCAGTACCTTTCCAACCAGGTAAAACATATGAAAACTTAAGATCAAATGTACATGCAGCTAGCACATTCATTGTTGGAAAAGTTTTCCTCCCTTGGTATATTGGTGCATCAGTGGGAGACACATTTACACGAATATGTATCCCATCAATAGCCCCCACACAATCCTGATACATATACTTAACATTATAACATATTTTATCCTATAATTAAAGTTAAAAAATTATTATTGATCAAACCAAAAGTACCTTAAAATATGGATAAAATATTTTGTTATTCCGTATCTCTTGAGGCACCTCTACACCGGTAGGTTGTTTTATAAACTTATCTTCCAACTCTATTACGGCTCGTAGAACATTGTGAAAATGTCGACTCATGGTACTATGACCTCGACAAAAGAAGAATGACATCGGTCGTTGCCTCACATCATGTGCCAAAGTGTAAAGGAACTTAGCTACTTGTTCTTCTATTGAAACCCGATGAGTTGGTAAAAGACCACCATAATTTTTAAGTATATTGCATAACTTTATAAAAGCATGTGGGGTCATACGAATCAAATGATGACACTGCTCTTGATCCATGCATAAGGTTTTCATTAAGTCATCTCTTACTCTATTTCTTCTTAAACGCACTTCTTCATTTGGAAGATTTGCTTGTCGAGATTTTTGATAGACAAGATAGTACGCAATATGACATATAGCATGAGCTATCATTATTTGTTGATTTAATATGAGTATATGCGATCTTCTTAGTTCATCATCCTCCTCATCCATCAAAGAATCAACACCCTTTAAAAAAAAGTGAGAAGATTATAATGTTGGTAACTTTGAGTAATAATGTTGGTGGATTTAACTATAAAATTATTGCTCCAAGTTCATTCATAATAACGATTAAAAACTACCATGTAGAGATCATGAGTCTTGCTGAGAACAATACAAAATGAAATATTTTGCTATGGAAGTTAACAGGATGGTGATTACTACAAAGCAAAAGAGCAGAATTAGTTGAAATAAATAGCAGTCATTAAAAAGTTTGAAGGAGATTCTTTTATTCGCAAGAGCTTGAAATTGTATGAGGAGAAAAGGATAGAGTCCACCACTAGTTTCAGTGCCTAATCTTTACCGTTTTCTTATGGGTGCATATTAGTGTGGTTGGAGGATATGCATCAGGTCCTTCAAACAACTTTTTAGAACATAGAGCATAACTGTCAGTTCTAGATATGTTCAAGTGAGACAGAATAGCAACTCTTTGAGCATATCTCCATGCTATATAGCTATAGTTAACCCTAGATTGGACCAAAAATTCTCAAAAATTGGGTTCACCATAGAGATGGATTACCAGCATGATAGTTTGATAATAATGTTTATGCTTTAGCAAATATAAAGGAGCACATACCTCTTCATCCATGAATTTGTTGACAATGGAGTTGTTTGGCTGAGTTGTGATTGTCTTTTTTGCAGAGGAGATGAAGAAGGGCAGAGGAGAGCAATCAATTTTGTTGGGTTTTGTTAGATTGTGAGGCTGATATATAATAGAGACTGAAAGGGTAAAATTGGAATTATGAAAAATACATCTCAATGTTTATTTCATTCCTTCCGTTTCCCCCCATTTTTGAGAGGATTGGCTTGGAGGGAAATGAGCCCAAACATTTCCCCCCATTTCCTTTCCTTTCCCTCCAACCAAAACTCAGGAGCACACTTTGGAAGGAAATGATTTCCTCCCTTTCCCTTCCCTTCCCCTTCATTTTTGGACTCAGGAGCGCACCCTAAAAGTGCGCGGTAGAGACTTTTATCTAGGCCAATAGGCAAAGATATAAAAGTGATAAAAGCTAAAAAAAAAATCATATAAGCTCAAAAGCGAGATGTAAAATTTTAAATTTAAAGGTATAATACTAAAATTACTTTTATAATTAGGTATAAAAGTATTTTTTTTGACAAATTTTCATTTAAAAAAAATACTTATATTTTATTAAACAATATGCTCTTATACCCAAAGGTATAATACTCAAATTACTCTTATAACTAGGTATAAAAGTTTTTTTTTCACAATTTTTAGGTGTAAGAGTCATTTTTTTCTTAATTTTTCATATTTTCTTAAAAATAATAAAAAGACGCCAAAATCTTGCAAAAAACTAGTTTTTTCTGAACATAAGAAAAAAATTAGTTTTAAAGCACTAAGTCTAACTAATAAGAGTGATGAACTGTTCTGAAAACTAGTTTTTTATAACATTTTGAAAAAACTAGTTTTTCACAAGAGTTACTCTAAAAAGACTCAAAATAAACATCAACAAATAAATTAGGTAAAAATATGAAGTGAAGAAGAGAGGTTTTGTGTTACCTCGAGGAATTTGTGAGAAATGATGAGGATTCATTAGATGGTATTTTTCGTTTCAAACCTAAAGGTTCTTTTTATATCGTAAGTGCACGGGTGATATATAGTATAGCTATTGCAAGTACGGGTCGATCCCACAGAGACAGGGTTTACTTTGTATGATACTTGTTTTTATATAAATAAATAAATAAAATTGATGGGGAGAAATATGATTTGGTTTGAAAAAATACTAGAAACATAAAAACTACTCTAACTTATAATAAAAGTGTTCTCGGGATTGGGATTTGAACAACATATATCCATCAAGTAATCATGCTTTTAAATAATGGTTTTCCTCAAAATAACAAGGATGGTACATTCAGCCTATGCTACTTCTTATGATCAAGCAAGTAGCATTTGTATTCTTCACTAATTATGCCATATCTCTCGATGACCCATAATTAGTAAGAATCCATTATTGCTGGTAAAGTCCACGTACTTTCCATTCAAAGAACATCCATAGGCCATTAAACTACCATCGTTATTAATGAAACCTAGTTTACTTCAAATGGTTCGGCTAACCGAGATTCACAGCTACGTCCTTCTCTCGATTAACTAGGGTTCATACAAATACGAACGTCTTTATATTTGTGGGCCTTTAAGAATGATATGAAGAAATAGTTTTAAGATGAAAATGTCAGAAATCAAGGATGATACGCTAAGTTGTGCTAACTACTTATGGGTGAAGGCCTAGCACATGTATTTTAAGACTAACACGGCCTATCTCTTAAGATTCCGTTTAAGGTATTCTTGCCTGTCACGAGCGGGCAACCCGGCTTATCCCTCGAGGGTTCCGCATAAGTCAAAATCCGTTAAGTTCAAGTTATTCTCACGTATTCTCCACTAAAAGATCATCCCTAGGTCATTAAACTACACTTGTGATTAATGAAGCCTAGTTCAATTCATAGGATTTTGCTAATCAAGATTCTTCTCTTGATTAACTGAGATTATACAAGTAAGGACGTCTCCCTATTGTAAGCATTAAAAATGATATGAACAGAATTGATTTGACATGAAGGAGAAGCATGAATTATAAAGATGAATGCATAATTGCTGAGTTTTCAACCCCAAGAACTTGGAGGATTACTCACTAGCCATTGGAATTATTATAACAAAAGAAGTAATATAAATAAAGGAAGAGAATACTTATTCTTATAAAAGAGAGACAACGGCTGGAGAGAAATCTTCCATATTGTATTGCATTCACAATCTTCAAAGGTGTACAAGAACTCTTGAGAATATTTGATGAATCTTTGAAGAATTGTAAATAAATATGTTAAGAGTGTTTTGCTATTGATTCTAGATATATTCTAATCCGTCTTGGATGTTTTCGGATTTGTCTGGATGCCTAAAATTGGGTACAAATGGGCCTTTAAATAGGCAATCTAAGCTAGGGTTGTGATTCTTTAAAAAACTGTCTTCAAGAGGTGCCTTTTTAGCATGGTAACAGTAAGTGCACGGCTGTGCGTTGTAACTTGCACGGCCGTGCATGCCTTGGCGCCAAATTTCCTTTTGAACTGGCTTGAATGCACAGCCGCTCCACTTTTTGCTACACGACCGCTCCTTCCTCTCTTGCATGGCCGCTCGGATTTGAAGACACGGCCGCTCCAATGCAGATTTGGCCTGGATGACGAGTTTGAAGCTGTCCCTTCCTTAGCTTTGATCCCTTAGATATTTCCCAAGCTTTATTTGTTCCAAAAATCAACTTAAAAACCTGTATAAATGCTCAAACACACCAACAAGCATAAAATTGAAGATATATAACAAAAGAAGCTAAATTACACTAACAGATAACACCTTCTCAAATAACTCCCCAATTCCACGTTAATAATCAACTATTGCATTTTGGAATGTTTTAATTAAAACTCACCCAAAAATAACCAAAACATCAACAAATATAAATCTAAGTAAAACAAAAAACAAAAAATTAATTCAAAAACCAACAAAATTATTTGCGAACTTTATATTTAATGATAGTTTCACTATGGGAAACAACTATCATACATATTTTCACTCTGAAACACAACTAACTATTATACATATTTTCATTATAAAACACAACGCTCATACCCAATTTTCAAAATCAAGATGGCAAAAAAATGTAGATGGATCAGATGAGCTTCGTCGGAAATAATGGAGGTTGTCGTATTTGATGCTACAAACAATACAGCAAAATGAAAGGCTTGCATCACCAAGTTAGAAGCCCTTCCAGAAAGAAATGTTCAAGAGCTTAGATCAAAGATCCTACACTATGACGGTATGGTTTGCACCTCTAAGAGCTAATATCCCAGTTTCAGGATGTCGTATTCCACTATTTAACAAGGGATAAAAACAGATTTGCTGATGGTCTAGCCACCATTGCTTCATTGGTGGAAATTCCTGAGGGAAAAACTATGAGGCCCTTCAAAATTTCAAAGCTAGCTACTCCAACCTTTTGCGCAGTGATTGAGTTGGATTGAGAGGAATCCGAGCAAGCATGATACATATATATATCCAGAATTTCCTTGTAGATGGGACTTATTCGACTGGAAGTGACAAGAAAAGACAGTTGGCTATACAAAAGTTGGCATCCTAATATGTGATGATGGGGGATCGGGTCCACAAGAAGGACCATGAAGGGATCAATCTCAAGTTTGCCTATAAAGTAGAAGCGGAAAGGGTCATGAACATAATCCACGATGGTGAATGCAAACCTCACATGCATGGGGATATGTTGGCCAATAAAATCATCAGATATGGGTACTTTTAGACTAGACTGGAAAGAGACTGCATAGAGGAAGTCAAGAAGTGTGTGAAATGTCATGTAAATGCTAATCTCCAGTGCACTCCTCCATCTCAACTATACAACATGACTACTTATTGGCCATTTTCTACATGGGGAATCGAAATCATTAGGAAGGTCCACCCTATCATTTCCAATGGTCAATTTCTTGTCTTGGTAGCCATTGATTATTTTACAAAGTGGATTGAGGCTGCATCTTACAAAATGCTCAATTCAAAGAAGGTAGAAAATTTTGTGAAGAATAACATCCTATGCAAATATGGGGTTCCTTTTGAGATCATTTCGGATAATGGGTCTCACTTCGAGAAAGACATGAATGCACTCTTCTCATCAAGCATAAGATTGGCAAGCATAAATCATCTCCTTATTGCCCGCGGACTGAATGAACGCCCTCCGAAAAATACCGAAATCAGATCGGGTTTGGTGTAAAATCATTTTTTATGGATTTTGGGAGTCGCCACTGTGAATGTGTGCCCCAAATTTTTGTTTGTTTTTGGAAATTCACGCGAGTTTGAAGACATCCGGTTTAATTTGAAAAAACGGAGTCGCCATGCCATTTTGATTACCTCAAAACTTTGAAAAAAGGTTTTATAGGTTCGGAGGTTAAGTTACCCCTAGGGAAGAACGGATCGTCGTTCACCCAAGGTGCCTTGCCGGAGCAAGTCTCCCAAGATCCCATTAATCGTGCTTGCTTACGTGCTTTCTTGTGTGCATGTGTTTGAAAATAAAGGGGAGGGAATGTCCCAAGTCGTCTTCCGGACGTACAAACCATTTATTGGTTGTCGCTCGGGATTTCTTGGATTTTATGTATTCGGGATTATGATCCCGTCCTCATCTTGGACTTGTGATCATCGCATTTTAACCTCGGGACTTGCGTGATCGAGAAAATGACTCTATTTATAGTCAAAGATGAGGTTCTTTAGAAAAGGAGGGTCCTTAGCCCATCAATCCTACACTTTAAGACGGTCGAGCTCATATAGATGCTTCATACTCATCTTAAGTGATAATCGGAGATATAGGGTTCAAGGGTGTCCCTTTCTAAAGAAATCATGGAACCTTTAATGGAAGGGACGATGTAAAGATAAGACCTTTACACTGGTCCGTTCCAAGGTTACTAATAGGGACATGGGGGAATGCATGATAAAAATGACACTTTTGTGAAAATATGACATTTTTAAGTTGTAAAGGATGCTTTTGATTGCAAATGGATGCTTTTTATGTAAAGAAATGATTTTTGTGCAAAGAATGTATTTTTATGTTGGAAAATAGCATTTAATGTACAAATGATGCATGAAAATGGCAAAGAATGATTTTTTAATGCAAAGTATGCATTTTTAAGTATGAAGATGAGTTTTTGGGTGCAAAGAATGCATCTTTAATGTGAAAAGGAATTTTGAATGCAAAGGATGCAATTTTTAGTGCAAAAGGAATGATTTTAATGCATGAAAATAGGATTTAGGTGCAAAGGATGCACCTTTATGTATGAAAATGGTATTTTAATGAAAAGATGACATTTTATGTACATAGATATTATCTAAATTGCAGATAGACATCAGATTATAGCATGATGGGGGTTAACATCAGATTACAGCTTGAAAATAGGAAGTTTCTGCAAACTGGCTATGTTTGTCGCGTGACATAGGCTGCCTATGTCGCGTGACATAACTAGCCACTTTGCAGAGTCTTCAGCAGCTGAGATCTGCAGAGGTAACAAGGCCTTAAAATAGCCAAGTTACTTCACCAATAGGTCTCAGGGAGCTAGTATTTTAGTAATGAACACTTCAAGAGGGTATGGATATGAGGGATCCACACTCATCTCGAGTGTTCATGCAAAACCAAGTCAATCCAAGGCTTTTACATGAAATGTGATGAAATCAGATGTGGATCTATGAGATATGAAGCTAAAGCATGCAACTTTAATCAAGATACATCATTATTAACCTATTTTAGCATATAGATTTCATGTATAATGAAGATAGGGAAAGGAAAAGGGTAGAAAATCGTTACCCTTGAAGACCACGACTCCCTATATCAAGTTAGATATAGGGGACTTCAAAACAGCAACATCTGGGGACTGAAATCAAGCCTTAGCTCCTTGAGAACCTTTGGTTCTTGATGTGTGTGTGAAGTGTGTGTGTGGGAAGTGTGTGTGGGATTGATTTGGGAGGATTAGTATGGTTTGGGAGGTATGTGAGGAGAGGGGAGGCTTCCTGGGCGTATTACCTATAGAGGGGGACTGAGGGGTGGAAAAGGGGTGCCTAAAATGAGAGGTGAAGGCCTCTATTTATAGGCTGCCTGCATGGGCTTGGTATGTCGCGCGACTTAGTAAGCCATAACCGTTTTCCTTCTAGAAACATGCAAGGTGGCATGATTCTAGAACTCTCCCTGGCTGGTTATGTCGCACGACATAAGTAGCCACTTCTGGATTCTTCTAGAAACATGCAAGGTGGCATGATTCTAGAACTCTCCCTGGCTGGTTATGTCGCACGACATAAGGAGCCACATGCAGTTCCTTCTAGAAACATGCAAGGTGGCAGTCTTCTAGAAGGAATTCCATATAAAAGAAAAACGTGTTTCTTTGGCTCCAAGTAATCCCTTTTTCCCTTAGATGATTTGGAACAGTTCCGGAATTGTTCCGGAACCCTAGGAAAGTCCGGGGAATTACCGGAAGACTTACCGGAATTGCCGGGAAACTTGTCGGAATTGCCGAAAAACTTAACCGGAAGGCATGAGCCAGATTTGGGTACTTACAGAAGCCCCTCGGCAACGTCACTTGCAGGGCGAGTGGGGTTGTCGATAGAAAAGGATCCAATCTGGCGAATGCCGAGATGGATTCGGTGACCAAAGTGGTCGAGTGGCTGGACCTTTTATGAAAGGCTACCTACGTATCCCGGAGGAATCAAGCCTTGGTCGTAGTTCAAGCTTCTGACTGAATCGAAATGTTATTCCTTCACCTTGGAATAACGGAGATCTAAAATAGGGAGCGAAATGTTATTCTTCCATCTTGGAATAACGGAGATCGCGAGAAAGATCGAAATGTTATTCTTCCACCTTGGAATAACGGAGATCGAAAATAGGGAGCGAAATGTTATTCTTCCATCTTGGAATAACGGAGATCGCGAGAAAAGAGCGAAATGTTATTCTTCCACCTTGGAATAACTGAGATCGCGAGAGAGGTCGAAATGTTATTGCCTTCTGGCAATAACTGAAATTTTTAACAAGAAACATTATCCCATTTGGCGATAACGGAGGATTTCCCGGAGGAAACGTTATCCCATTTGGCAATAACGGAGGATTTCCCGGAGGAAACGTTATCCCATTTGGCAATAACGGAGGATTTCCCGGAGGAAACGTTATCCCATTTGGCAATAACGGAGATCGCGAAAAAGGATGGATTTTGTAAAGAAGTAGGAAAGACTCGATAATGTACGTACCCGATAATTTTATTGTAAATAAAGTGGGATGTACCCGATAATTTTATAAAGAAACGGGACGTATCCTGATAATTTTTGTAAATAGAATTAAAAAATGACAAAGGCAAATAAAACGAGCCACAGGGGTAAATTTGTAAAATAGGCCACGGGAGCCTTTGGAGAAACTGAGTTGAAAGTGAATGGAAATGCCAGGGGCACAAAGGGTAAAAGAGGCCTACAGGGGACAAAATTGTAAAATGGAGCCTTTAAGGGCAAAATTGTAAAAATCAGCCACAGGGGCTTAGTATGTCGCACGACATAACAGGCCCTGCGGACAGAATCATTAAAAATTCGCACAGTCGCCATTTGAAACTCAATTGAAATTGAAATTGAGAGGGAGGCGACACCGAGAAGAGGGAGAGAGCAATATCAGAGGGAGATTTGAGAGGGATCGGGAGAAATCAAACAAATCTTTAGTTCGATTCAACTTGGAAAATGCCTCCTAGGCTCTATCCAACCAAAAGGGCTCCTCAACACGCCGAATTAGCTACTCGAAGGAAGGGGTGCAAAGGAATCAAAGGCCCTTTCTTCCGAAAGCACGAAGAGGGGATTTCTACCCACAGCTCGATGAGCATACCTCGGATGTCAGGAAGAAGGATGTGGTAAGCAACCTAGGGTTTTTTTTTTTTTTTTTGAAAAATTTTGATTTGGGTGAAATCGATTTGATTTTTCCAGACTGCATTTGAATTTTATATGCATTGGCCTGAGAACATGAATGGACCTAGGAAGTGTGATGTTAAAATGCATGCTCTTAGATGATAGGTTTTGACCTATTTTTCATTTGAGATGATTTCAAGAAATAGCACGAAATATAAATATTTGTGCCATGTTTTCTTGCAGGGATTGCGCACCCGTGGCTCCCCTGAGGTGATTGGCAGGCTATGGGATGGCTTGCCGGGTAGCCAGGAGCAGATGGACTCGCCTAAGGGCATGATTTACGCTGCTGGGCTAGGGCAATTCTTTGAGATGGCGAAGGCCATCGGAGGCACTCAGAGGAGTGTGGATGCAGTGAGGGCATTCAGAGAGTTTTGGTGGGAGACCACTCATTCGTTTCACTTCTCTTGGGGTGAGACGACGGTCACACCACTGGATTTTGCGATCATCACAGGACTGCCCTTTACGGATGAGACGCTCTACATAGAGGAGCCTACACAGGGAGTTGAGCCCCATCCTATTGCTGATGCTGATTTTATGGGCTTACTTGGTTTCGTTCCCCGGATCAAGAAGGGGAATGGATATGAGTTGGGGGAGCTACATGGCTTGGTTGGGGAGCAGTGCAGGGACTATATTGTCATTGATGACCCTGTTGAGAGCCGGCTGAGAGCCGAGAGATTAGCGAGGGCTTTTGTATGGGTGGGTTTCTCTGACATGCTATTTATTAACAGCGCATCTACTACCTTGACTTCACTGTTGGAGCTTTTGAGAGCCTGGGACACCGTGGGGAATCTATCCTGGGGCGAGGCCAGTTTAGCTGAGATGTATTTGGCCCTAGATGATGTCAGTAGAGGGAGGGTGAAGTATTTTACTTGCTGTCATCTGGCTTTTGAGGTATTCTCTCATCTTGACATCTTTTTTTTGCGCATTTCATTCTGTCCTTTTCCTTGTTTTGACTTCTTCTTCTTCTTTTCAGGCTTGGGCCTTCGAGTATTTTGGTTTTTATGAGTGGCAGATACAGGATGAGTTTCCTGCCACCACCTTTCCTGCTCTCAGGCGGTGGACGAAGAGTGCCAGGAAACAGACTAGGACACCGGAGGGTTCGAGGTGCAGGATTACGGCCTCGTACCATGATACGCCGAGGTGCTTGAGAGGGATTCCACGAGGTGAGTATGTTCCCCTGGGTAGCCGTTATGACGATCTGGATTTGGATCATGCTTTGCGCACTTGACGAGTGTCGCAAGTTTGTTGGTGGGTTTGTCACGAGACGCCTTGTACTTAGGAGAGAGAGTGTACGAGACGCGTGGGCCCAATAGGCATGCTCGGATCCCTGATGATCCTCCAGCTAGGATGTGGCTGCCTCGCCAGTTGGCGAATGTGGATGCTTTGATCGTAGGCATGGCGGCACATCTCTTCACACGGGATGGGGATTACACTTTGTATGTGGCTAGACATCTTCAGTCCCCACGAGACCCGGGGTTAGGCTATGGTGCTCAGGGCGCGGGACCTTCTACTGGCTATGTGGCTAGACCTCCTTTGCCCCCGACTTTCATTGATTACCAGGGTGGCGGTCGCATGAGGCGAGCTCAGATTGATATGTCACATACTCATCCTCATCTGGTGCTCTCGCAAGGTTCTAGATCTGTAAGTACTGTTCCTTACGTCTTTTGGATTGATTGCATCTCTTTCTGTTATCAAGAACTGCATTCTGACACTTATTATGTCTGCTTGTAACAGGTGTCGGCTCAGGCTTACAGGCACTTGACCAGGGCTTATACCGGCGCTGTGGGCATGATTAGCAAGCTCCAGAAAGGTATGAGCTTTTGGAAGAATCAGTGCCGATCACAGGGTTCGATTGATATCTCTCCACCTGGCTAGCCGAGAAGGAAGAAGAGCCGCTCTGATGACGCAGGCACCAGCAGAGGCATTAGTGGACCGATGCCTCGAACGAAGAGGCCAAATGTGCCTCTTCACAGACCCATTGAAATTGATGATGATGAGGATGAGGATGAGGATGAGGATGGTGGAGCTGAGACGGCCACAGACTATGAGCTTGACTCCACTGTTATCACTGAGCTTGATGATTATTATCGCACGGAGACCATAGCTTATGAGGCACCTTCTGACGATCCCGACGATGAGCCCGAGGAGGTTGAGGATGACGGCGAGGATGAAGATGATGGAGAGGATGATGATGGAGAGGATGATGGAGATGACTCAGAGTAGCCCCCTCTCCCCTTAGATTTTTATGACTTTTTGGTTATTGTACCCTTTTTTGGAAAACATCATGTTATTTTTGTTATGCACATCTTTTGGACTTGGCCTATTTCATTTTGTATGTACATTGTTATGCATTTTGTTGCACGCACTTATGAAATGACAATGGTATGGTATTTGGCTTGAATTGAATGATTTGAATGGATATGAATGCATGGGTGTACATGGGGTACATGAACCCTCCCTTATGCATTTGAGAAGTGGATGGATGGCATTTGCAGCTTTTGACATGTCGGGGATTGCCACAGGGAATGCGGCATCTTCTTGATGTCGATGTACGATGTGGCTTGTTATGTCGCACGACATGGCTTGTTATGTCGCGCGACTTAGTAAGCCTGAACTGTGCTTTTTAATGCCTTTGGAACTGGGATGGAATTGCAGACACAGGTTGGAAAGAGGTCACCTACATGGCCTTCTTGGAACAATGGCGAATAGATATTTGGTCCTTTCCTATAAGGATGGAAACGGGGTGACCTAGGAGGTCAAACAACCGATCCTACTTAGGAATGTGCCAAATCAAAAGGGGTGACCAATGTGGTCAAAAAATTGGACTTTTATGAAAAGCTTATGCACCATTGGAGAACGGGGAAAGAAAAGGTGACCAAAGTGGCCGGATGGCTGAACCTTTTTATGAAAGGCTACCTACGTATCCCGGAGGAATCAAGCCTTGATCGTAGTTCAAGCTTCATCTAGACAGTTAGGAATGATGTCTAGGATCCTTGAGGTTTTAATGATTAGTGGAGGTCGTCACCTGAGGAGGCTAAAGCTTACGTCACTATCAAGTAGATAGAGGCAGCTATAGCTGGAAAACTTGAGCATACTTCTCAATCTGTGATTGAGGTAGCTAAAGTTGGATTTTTGACAATCAGGAAACTGTCGCCTGGCATTATCTCGTTATAACGAAAGTAACGGAGGCATTTTTGGGAGAAAATGTTATCATTAGCAATTGGCACGTTACTTGAGCCTAGGGGTGATTTCTTCTTGGAAACAATGGTAGGGACTGGGTCTGGATGTGCTTGGAAATTGTTTAAGACAGGTTTCAAGCAGGTGGGGTCGTATCCCTTGGGTGCGGACTGAAGCTATTTGTTGTTGAGATGTGGCAAACGTGGACCAGAATTCCCTCTTGGGCTTAAACCTTGAGTCTCGACGAATGTTCCTTTCTCACACTCTGGCATTTGAAGCTGATGTTGACAGGCTTTTGCAATCAAAGACTAAAGCAGATGTCAAAGTGACCAAACCTCTCTTCTAGGGATGGATGCGACTTATCGGAGCCTCGGTCTGAGGAAGAACTTTCTGCAAAGCCCCATGAAAGATCCTTTCACTGGCAAAGTCCCGGTTGTATGAACTGAGCAGGCGAAGTCTTAGGTTTTGAAGAAGTGACTTAATGAAGCCCCAATCTGATGACCTAGCGAAAATCCCCATATGATTGGTACTGCGAAAGTGATCCTGAGGTTGATCTGACCAAAACTGAATCCATCTAGGGACCTAGTGAAGAACCCGATATGAATCCCAAGCATGGCTAAAGAAGCCCCAGTTTAAAGGAATGCTTTGACAAAGTTTCGAGGCAGCCCTAATGCGAATTGTGGCAGAAGAGGGAAAACCTATCCTTCTCTCTCTCTTTTTTTTTTTTTATTTTCTTTAGTCAATCAGTCAACTTTAAGAAGGTGTGAAAGAAAAGATTCTCAGAAATACATGCGGGGGCATATTTTTCAAAAGGTGGGAATAGATCCCGATTTTGTGTTATTCCGATGGCCTTATTTGATGTAGGCACAAAACTCGCTTTGGGTTTGACTCTTTTGGGAGAGTATAAGCATAGAGGGATTTGTAGAAGTGTATGGAAGCCCCTGCTGACAGAAAATCAGTGTTTAGCACTATTTTTCCTAAGATGTAGAAAAGGAAGACTTGTCAAGACATCTGAAAACTTGTTTTATTTACAATGATCACAAGATTGCTTAAAACCCTTTATTGATGTTCGGGTTACTCAACCACTAATCTCGATATGAAGAAAAACATTCTTATTAATCATGAAGAGAAAGTCAATCAATGTCGCGGATCAAGGTTGGCTGGTGTGAAAGAAAGGTTTATGTATAGGGAGGTCATTAATGAGATCGGGTTTTCTGGAATCTGACTGTGTCTATGGGAGAGGTCATTTGATGAGACCGGTTTTTTAGGAATTTGGATATGTTTATGACCGGACCATTGCTGGTTACCTACGTTCCCCTCATTGTGAGGAGCTCAGGTCGCCGTAGTTCGGCCTCGGCCGGACTGCTTAGGCTTTGGGATTTGTGGTTCCTTTAGTGAAAAGGCTTAGGATGAGATGATGATGAGGCGTGGGCCTCGGGATGATTCCTTGACCAAGTCATTCTTGGACGGCTGCTTCTGATCGCTTCCTCTTTCATTGAAGAAGAATTTACACGTGCCTACAAGCTTATGAAATTTTTCTGGCTTTGCTTCGACCGCCCGATCGACAACTTTCATTCTCTGAGCTTTGATCTTGCCTGTCCGTCAAGCTTTTGATTGGCGGTGCTGGGTCCTTGGCCTCATTTTTTTTTTCTTTTATTTTTTTTATGCAACCCTGTTTTTTGCCTAGACTGCCCTTTTTTTTGGGATTTTCAGCCTAGCTGGGTATTACTCTTTTTGCACTAAGATCTTTTTCTCTTTTTTTTATGTGCAACCCTGTTTTTTGCCTAGACTGCCCTTTTTTGGGATTTTCAGCCTAGCTGGGTATTACTCTTTTTGCACTACATTTTTTTTCTCTTTTTATTTTCTGAAGCACTTGAGGGCCAAGGCAAGCCCCTGCTTGAACATTCTTGATACCCTTGAGGTCTAAACCAAGCTCCTAGGTTGTTGTCGACATGGGGTCAATCTTTCGAAGCTGAGTGGCCTCTTGTTGTCCCTTGATGTTGCCGCCGTTGTTGACTTGGTCAAGATGAAGGTGGGGGCATGATTGGGAAGCGTATAGCTTGATGAAGGCTTTTTATGAAGTAAGGAAAGTGTATGGTTTAATGAAGGCCTTTTGTGAGGTAAGGAAAGTGTATGGGGAAGGCATTAGTTGACTTTCTCACGCGATTAATCGGAACGTGAATTATGTCGAGAGATTATTTGTTGAGCAATGCAAGTGATCATCTAAAATAAAACCATTTCATTAAATGTAATGTAGGTGTGCAAATAATCTTAAGTCTAGCAAGAAGAGAAGAAGACTCTTTTATAGAAAATTAAAGATTAATTACAATGTCCGTAGAGGACTTTGATTGAAAGAGAAAAGTACTAGAACCTACGAAGGTTGACTGAGAGACTATTTTTCTTTTTTTCTTTTTACTCAAGGATAGGTAATCCCTAGACTAGCTACTCTTCGAGGGTTGGACTGCCAGGTAACTTGAGCTTTCCTTCGTAGATCGGCCCGAATTTCTTTCTTCGAGATCCACACACTTGTACATCACATGACCAAAATGCTTGTGGTACTCGCAGAACTTGGTCTGTCAACTCTCTCTTGGGGTTTCTTGGCTTATAATTCTCGAGAGGTGTGAGAAGACCTCGTTTCACCAACTCATCGAAGACTTTGCTCATGGGCATCCCAAAATTATCAGGCTGACGTTTCTGACCTTGCACTTCCTGAATTGACCTCTTACCATAACTTTCTATTTTTGGCCCATGGAGGTTCTCGAGCTTCCTTTTTTCTATCAATTTCTGGATCTCATGCCTCAAATAGGTGCAATCATCAGTGTCGTGCCCAGGGTATTGATGGAAAAGACAATGCTTAGACTCATCCACCCGAACGTTGGGGTTCTTGGGCTTCCAATTCTCCGGTGGCTTTATCGGCTTTTCTTTCATTAGCTCTTCCGAGAATCTTGCTTAAAGGCATATCCGCATTGCTGAAGGGAGTTTTCGGGAGACATTGTTGTTCTCAAGACTCGGAGTTCCATTGTCCGATTGGTTCCATTGTTGGATTTGGTGAAGGAGGCTACGACACTCTTTCCTTTGTGAGGAGCAGTGCGACATGGGTACGGTTCTTTGTTTGGTCTTTGGTGGCATTGGGTTATGCTTGGTGGAGTCATTTCCTTGCACAGTTCGACGTGCGGGGTCAAGGAGTATTGATACTCATCATGAAGTCAAACTTCTGTTGCATTTGTTTCACTTGTTCCATCAATATTGCCACATGGGGGTCAACGGGGACTCTCGAGTTACCGGCACTCGCAACAGGACTCTTATCAGTAGAGGGAACCATAGTAGCAAACTGACGGCTGAATTCATTAAGTCCGGTAGGTGACGGATGGAAACTTGAATCATCCAGATTTTCTTTTGGCGACTCATGGCGCATTTAGGTGGGTATAGGGGCTTGAACATAGCCACATAACTCAAATTGATTATGTGAAGCCGGAGTATAAAGCTGGCGAGTATTGCTTTGGGCGAGAGAGTGGGGTGAAGCCTAATCCGTTACGAGGAGGCGAGGCGATGGAGCCACGGATGAGTGGGATGTTGGAAAGGAGCGAGGAGGAGTGGTCCTTGGCAAGGGATCGTATGCGGATGGAGGAAGGTATTGGTTGTAGGATGGAAGGTCTTGGTTATAGGATGAAGGGTGAAATCACTTTGTTTCGAAGTCTCATCTTCGACTACCACCGGAAGAAACCGTTCGACTCAAGCGTGACCTGAACTCCATGACGACGGAGTGCGTCAATAAGCATGGCTTCTTTGTTCCTGATGAACCTTATGGGCGCTTTCCAAAGCCGGGACTAACTCTTCCTTCCTAACCATCGATTTCTGTACCCTCCTTTGTTTTACATCCAAATGCCATTACGACTCTACGAGGCGACAAAACTAACGGTCTGGAACTACGAACTTAAGGTTTTACGCTTTGAAAAGCCGGCCCGGCCGGTATTCTCGCACACTTCTTTCTCGGCTGCGGGAAAGGGATAGGCAAGGTTTAGACTCGGGGATAAGGTAAGGTTTAGACTCGAAGGTAGGTGTTTAGACTCGGAGGTAAATGTTTAGGCTAAAGGCTCAAGTAACATGCACTTATCGCTTAAGTTTTACTCAAAACACATTTTCTCCTAATCCTAATTGATCGGAAAAGATGAGACCTTGAAAGGTCAAGATTGGAAAATTGGGGATTGGACCGAGGAGGTCTCGATTAGGGATTTGACCATGAAAGGTCGGGAGATGGAAGATCGAAAATCGGACCGAGGAGGTCTCGATTAGGATTTGACCATGAAAGGTCGAGATAGGAAAATCGGAAATCGGGCCGAGGAGGTCTCGATTAGGATTTGACCATGAAAGGTCGAGATAGGAAAATCGAAATCGGACCAGGAGGTCTCGATTAGGAATTTGACCATGAAAGGTCGAGATAGGAAAATCTGAAATCGGACCGAGGAGGTCTCGATTAAGGATTTGACCATGAAAGGTCGGGACAGGAAAATCGGAAATCGGACCGAGGAGGTCTCGATTAGGGATATCAGAGATAGGAAAATGCAATTATGATTACATTAATTGTTCAAGTTTACTTAAAATCATGTCTTTTATTAATTCCTATTTGGTTGGAAAAGGGGTTTGCCCTTCTTTTTCGCAACTACTCTAGATCCTGGATCGGTGGGTTCCGTCGCTACGTCTATAAGCCCCTCGTATTCCACTGTATTTCGACCTCCCGGGGTGGGACGGCCCGGGCGAGGGTCCTATAGGGCACGCGGATCCCACCAGACGAGTAAAGAACGCTCCTAACGGGTCTAGCGGGTCATAGGAACTTTCAACGCACGAGCGTGCGGATTATAGTCAAGGCAATACGGGAAAGTCTCGTCTTTACGCCTTGATAGAATTTTGGCGAGAATTTCGCTTGAGCGAATGACGTTTTGACTTTCGGTAATGTCAGAGAAGATAATAGGCATGGGTCGGGCGGCAAAAGCCGGATGACACGGTGTCACATTGAACTTCGTTGCATACGCGGGCGTGAGTCGAGAATCGAAGTCAATGCGGGTCAAGATCTTGCCAATTTTTCCTTGTCGGAATTTTGGCGAGCTTCGCTTGAGCGAAAGATCTTTTGATTTGTTGGCAAAGACTCGGTCTCGACTCTTACGCATTCCGTGCGGGTCAAGGTCAAAGTCAATGTCGGAGTCAAGATCTCGCCAATTTTTCCTTGTCGGAATTTTAGCGGGGATTCTTCTTCCGTTATGAACTAAGGCTTGACCTTTACGAGGGTATGCAAGCTGGGCTATATGACACGGACTAGACCAAAAACCAACCAAAAAGTCACGGTTTTTGAAACGTGTGACACGGGTGTGCATTGGTCGACATTTGCTGCCATGGGGAGGTTGGGATGATTCCGTGCGCGCCAGGAGCATCGTAAGGTTGTCCGTGGCTGCAGGAACCACCCTCGGGTTTGAAGGACGTGCGTGCAAAGTGTACGAGGATATATCGGAGTGCGCGTAGTGTGCGGTCTCCTAAAAATGTTCCTTTTTGAGTTAAAACAGAGATTTTCATAAATGTGTTTTAAAGGAATGATTTTCGGGACGGGAAAATGCAACACGTAAGCACGTAAATTTTAAGGAGCCCCGATCGATCATGGAGTGAGTAGCCCCAAGCCCTAGGGCTGCGAGATTAACCATGATTTTCCTGGTGGAATTGCCCGAGGTCGCCGGTCGAGAATCCAAGGAGGATTGAGCCGTACGGCGCATGGATCAATTTTCCGGGTTCCACTCCTTTGCTATTTTTCGGGTTGTTTCCCGTTCAAAGTATGCACAGATTCCAAGATGCAAATGATGCAATGCAAGGTAAAGAAAGCAAGCATGATTAATGAAATCGGCGACGGGAGTCTAACCCGCTCAAAGGGAAAAGCTTTCTTTTTTCTCTTTTTCAAAATTTTTTTTCGAAAAGGGATACTGGTACGTGGGATTGTTAAACCGCCGGTTATCCCAACTCCCACATCAGGGAGGGTACAGGAAGGTTAAGTGGTTTCCACCTATATACCAAGTATCGATTTTTTTGTTTTGAAAATAAAGCTTTTCTCCTTTGGGATTATCCCCAGCGGAGTCGCCAAACTGTGAATGTGTGCCCCAAATTTTTGTTTGTTTTTGGAAATTCACGCGAGTTTGAAGACATCCGGTTTAATTTGAAAAACGGAGTCGCCACGCCATTTTGATTACCTCAAAACTTTGAAAAAAAAGGTTTTATGGGTTCGGAGGTTAAGTTACCCCTTGGGAAGAACGGATCGTCGTTCACCCAAGGTGCCTTGCCGGAGCAAGTCTCCCAAGATCCCATTAATCGTGCTTGCTTGCGTGCTTTCTTGTGTGCATGTGTTTGAAAATAAAGGGGAGGGAATGTCCCAAGTCGTCTTCCGGACGTACAAACCATTTATTGGTTGTCGCTCGGGATTTCTTGGATTTTATGTATTCGGGATTATGATCCCGTCCTCATCTTGGACTTGTGATCATCGCATTTTAACCTCGGGACTTGCGTGATCGAGAGAATGACTCTCTTTATAGTCAAAGATGAGGTTCTTTAGAAAAGGAGGGTCCTTAGCCCATCAATCCTACACTTTAAGACGGTCGAGCTCATATAGATGCTTCATACTCATCTTAAGTGATAATCGGAGATATAGGGTTCAAGGTTGTCCCTTTCTAAAGAAATCATGAAACCTTTAATGGAAGGAACGATGTAAAGATAAGACCTTTACACCGGTCCGTTCCAAGGTTACTAATGGGGACATGGGGGAATGCATGATAAAAATGACACTTTAGTGAAAATATGACATTTTTAAGTTGCAAAGGATGCTTTTGATTGCAAATGGATGCTTTTTATGTAAAGAAATGATTTTTGTGCAAAGAATGTAATTTTATGTTGGAAAATAGCATTTAATGTACAAATGATGCATTAAAATGACAAAGAATGATTTTTAATGCAAAGTATGCATTTTTAAGTATGAAAATGAGTTTTTGGGTGCAAAGAATGCATCTTTAATGTGAAAAGGGATTTTGAATGCAAAGGATGCAATTTTTAGTGCAAAAGGAATGATTTTAATGCATGAAAATAGGATTTAGGTGCAAAGGATGCACCTTTATGTATGAAAATGGTATTTTAATGAAAAGATGGCATTTTATGTACATAGATATTATCTAAATTGCAGATAGACATCAGATTATAGCATGATGGGGGTTAACATCGGATTACGGCTTGAAAATAGGAAGTTTACGCAAGCTGGCTATGTTTGTCGCGTGACATAGGCTGCCTATGTCGCGTGACATAACTAGCCACTTTGCGAAGTCTTGGCGGTGAGATCTGAGAGGTAACAAGGCCTTAAAATAGCCAAGTTACTTCACCGATAGGTCTCGGGGAGCTAGTATTTCGGTAATGAACACTTGAGGGTGTGGATATGAGGGATCCACACTCATCTCGAGTGTTCATGCAAAACCAAGTCAAGCCGAGGCTTTTACATGAAATGTGATGAAATCAGATATGGATTTATGAGATATGAAGCTAAAGCATGCAACTTTAATCAAAATACATCATTATCAACCTATTTTAGCATATAGATTTCATGTATAATGAAGATAGGGAAAGGAAAAGGGTAGAAAATCGTTACCCTTGAAGACCACGACTCCCTATATCAAGTTAGATATAGGGGCCTTCAAAACAGCAACTTCTGGGGACTGAAATCAAGCCTTAGCTCCTTGAGAACCTTTGGTTCTTGATGTGTGTGTGAAGTGTGTGTGTGGGAAGTGTGTGTGGGATTGATTTGGGAGGATTAGTGTGGTTTGGGAGGTATGTGAGGAGAGGGGAGGCTTCTGGGCGTATTCCCTATAGAGGGGGACTGAGGGGTGGAAAAGGGGTGTCCCAAATGAGAGGTGAAGGCCTCTATTTATAGGCTGCCTGCATGGGCTTGTTATGTCGCGCGACTACGTAAGCCGTAACCGTTTTCCTTCTAGAAACATGCAAGGTGGCATGGTTCTAGAACTTTCCCTGGCTGGTTATGTCGCACGACATAAGGAGACACATGCAGTTCCTTCTAGAAACGTGCAAGGTGGCAAGCTTCTAGAACTCTCCTAGTGGTTATGTCGCACGACATAAGGAGCCACATGCAGTTACTTCTAGAAACATGCAAGGTGGCAGTCTACTAGAAGGAATTCCATATAAAAGAAAAACGTGTTTCTTTGGCTCCAAGTAATCCCTTTTTCCCTTAGATGATTTGGAACAGTTCCGGAATTGTTCCAGAACCATAGGAAAGTCCGGGGAATTACCGGAAGACTTACCGGAATTGTCGGGAAACTTGTCGGAATTGCCGGAAAACTTAACCGGAAGGCATGAGCCAGATTTGGGTACTTACAGCCACGCCATTTTTAAAGGAAAACATTGAAAAACCTTTTTTAAAGAGAAAATGGGTCCGGGGGTCAAGTTACGATGTGGGAAGAGAATTACGAGCTCACCCACATCGCCTCTTTCGAGACTTTCAATCAAACAATGGACAATTATAAACATTCAAAGTGTGTGCGATTTGTGTCAACAAACAAGGCATGCAAACTTGGATTTCATTGACGGTATTCAGAATGGATACAACTTGTGAGCCATGACAGGGGGCTACACCCTTTACAAATGATGACTTGCAATACAAGGCAAGAGCTGAGACAGTCTGCTCAGGAAGCTCGGATGTCGTCCGACACAGGACTTCCTCAGAGAGGGATGTCGGACGACATTAAGCCTCCTGGTCAGACTGCCTCTTACAACACCAAAGCTATTCTAAAACTAAAACAAGATTATTTTAACAGATGAGAGGCACTATTCAGGGTCTAAGACCAATTTGGGGTTGATTGGAATGAGCAAAGTCATAAATGACCTTTAATGATACGGATGTCGTATGACATAGGACATCCAAAGCTGTCCATGTCACACGACAAACCGCCTCCATCAATAGATTATACCCAAACAGATCTTAGGCTTCCCAAATAGTGATAAATGAACTAAAGCTACTTAGACCCAGCTTTGAGTCACAAAGGGAGATCAATCTTGGTAGATCTGAAGTCCTTGAAAGCTAGACAGCTTTCTGGGAACTCTATGTCGTATGACACAGGATCCTTTGAGGGGTCCTGTATCGTCCGACAGAGGCGGCCTGTTTCAGTGCCCTTCAGTCAGATTGATCCCAGCTTGCTCCCAATGCAAAGCTAAGCTATATTATTAACTGAAAGCAGTAAAAAAGTGACACTACGTGAGTATTATGGGAGGATCACATGGCTTTAATGGCCAAATGTGATGAATCACATGTTTTATGGCCATTTTCATGTAGCCATCACCTCCTAACTCAAACAAGGCTAACAAAGATGCAAGCTTTAATGCAACTAAAGTTACCTAATGTCCAGATCTGAGGTGAGGAGGTGTGAATATTGAAGATTCACACCTCCACCACCTTTGTCATGCAAAATACCAAATATTTCACATAATATCGAACCATGTAAACATGCAAGATGAAATGAACAAGTATATAAGATGTAATCAGAGAGAGAGGGAGTTTAGGGACTACCTATTGTAGTCCACAAGGTAGAATCACCAATAGTATGGTGTTCACCCCTTCAAGACACCAATAAAGGAGGTCCTTCTTTAGATCTTGGCTTGGATGTGTGTATGTGTGAGGAGGGAGGTGAGTGTGTGTGTATGAGAGAGAGAGTGTGTGTATTTTTGCAGAGTTTCCTTACTTGCCAAGAGTCTCCCTAAAATGATCAGCCATGCCCTTTATTTATAGGCATGCTGACGGGAGGTCCTATGTCGTCTGACATGGAGCCTCCACCGCCTTGGGGTCGTCCTATGTCGGACGACACCGGTCATCTTTGTGACATACTGGGCCACAGGAAGGCAGGCCCAATGGATCAAGGAATGAATGGATAATTTTAGGTTCAAAATGATTTTTAGCAAATAATATGAGCCCAAAATTAATGCCAATCATGGAGAGCGGACCCAAAAACACGAGTTCGGGTCGGGGTACTCACACAAGGCCTCCCCAATAAAAAATTGCAAGCATATCAATTATATCACACGTAATAGTATCATTATAACGACCAATAGAGAAAGGGACAAGACAATGTTCATGTACTTTAATTTTGCCAACGGCATTAATCCAACCAACGGAATAAGGTGATGGGTGTGGCTTCATGTCAAGCTTCAACTTATCCACCATGTCACGTGCAATCAAATTTTTACTGCTCCCACTGTCAACAATAATATGAATATCACAATCTTTAATCTTCCCTTTGGTGCGAAAAATACTTGCCGAGCCGGATCCTCTGTTTCACTAGGGGTAGTTAACATCAACCGATTAACCACCAACAATCATGAGTCTCGACGCCTTCCTCCTCATCATTGGGATCCTCCCAATAAATTGGGCCATCATCCTCCTCAACATCATCATCATGATCCACCACATTAGCACTCTTTCGAAGAGGACAACCACTAGATGTATGGCCTACTTGCCCACACTTAAAACATTTATTACCAAAAGTTTTAGCATAAGGATTGGGAGTTTGATGCCCCAAATTAGTGGTAGGAGGTTTACTTACAGTGGGGTTTGCAATGCTCGTCGGGGTTGATGGCACAACTTCAACAGGTTTTGGAGGTGGGGATTGCACTTTATTCTGAGCCGGAGAGAAACGAGTACCAACAAATCTCCCATTAGTACACCCAGCAGAAGACTCGCCAAACCGTGTAGTAGTAGAGGAGGCAAGTTGTCGCTCCACCTTTGTAGCTCTAGAAATCACATCGGCCAAAGAATGATGAGTAAACAATTCCACCCGATTTTTAATAGCTACCCGAAGACCCGATTCAAACTTTTCCACCTGTTTTTCCTCGGATTCAAACATATCATTGCGAGCCGCTTGACCATAAAATCCCTAGCATATTCCTCCACCGTTCGATTCCCTTGAGTACAAGACAAAAATTTCACATATAATTGTTGTTCATGATCTTCAGGGAGAAATTGTCTTCGTAACTCAAACCTCATATTATCCCAACGATCGATTGGTCTTTGGCCCTCTCTCCTCCGTTGTCGATTTAAGGTCTCCCACCATGCGGAGGCACCGCCCCGTAACTTGTAAGCAACATAGGGAACCTTTCTATCTTCCTCAACTCTCATCAAAGTGAAGAATTTTTCTACCTCTATCAACCAATCTGAAAATTCCTCAATACCCAAGTTACCTGAAAAAGAAGGAATGTCAGTACGATTTTTAGGCCGGTAGTCGACGGGCCTATCATCCTCTCTTCGTCTCTCTTCACGAAATCCTCCAGCCGGCCGATAGTTGTTGTCTTCCTTCGGATCATCCCGACGTCCTCTATCCCCATTGCCAACATGCAATCCTCTCAAAACGTCAATTAACTCTCTATGTTGACACGCTAACTGCTCTTGCCGTTCTCTCGCAACTTGTTCATTGCGATTCAAAGCTTCAAGGATTGTGGAAAGAGTGATATTTCCGTTGTTTCCTTCCTCGGCAGCCATCTACTCGTCAAAGAACCATAGGATCGACCTATTTCTGATACCAATTGATGTAAAGTAAACGCAGCGGAACTAAAATAAAACACGATAATCGATTCAATCCTCGCAAAAGGAGTAAAATCGATTAACAAATAAAAAAGGATATGATTAAACTTCTCCCAAAAGAATTTAACCTAATAATCAACCGAAGAAGATTATTGACAAAGCCAATTGAAGACTTTAAAGGGAACACAATAAACTTGCAAACTTGCAAAGGAATTTTGATTGATAAAAGCATAAGTGTTTTCAACTCTAGAGAACAAGTATAAATACTCCCACAAACCCTAAAATATATAACTTGGAAAAGGAAAAAGGAAAACAGTCCTAATTAAAATACGTTAAAACAAGAAATAAATCAATCGGAATCCGTCAAAACGCGTCGGGCACGAGTCGTTCCTGACGTCATGAGTCGTTCCTTGGTTAAGATACGAGGCATGAAGAAAAAAACAGTCATGCGGGATTCAAGCACGAGTCGTGCTAATTAGCATGAGTCATGCCATCGTTGTTCAGTTCTGTCGCACGACGTACAGGGCCTCCTTCCCCGTCTGCTGCAGCTTCGTCACGGAATACATCATGTGATAAATGAAGTTGAGGGGAGGGAGAAGAAGGGGAGCCTAGTAGGGGTAGGGGAGCCTAGTAGGGGTGTATGGAAAATTTGAATATAGGAATAACTTTTTATTTGAAATTTACTAAAAAGTTTTTTTTTTGAAAGGAAAAATATTTGGGCAGAGGGCCCTAGGTGAATATTTCCTTTTTTTCTACTTAAAAATCAACATTTTCAAAGTAGCCCTTATATTAAATATTAAATGTAGAAGGGTCATTCAACACTCAACGCTCCGAACGAAGGAGCAACTGTTGATATATCTTATGAACCAATCAATAATTCTGGATTAAGATTTTCCATCTTAACCTTTAGGTAGATTTAATCAGCTTTAGCACAAATTGTACAGACAACATTACTTTGTATATCAAACAAAGCAGGCCAAAACGGCCCAAAACCAGTTTCCACTTATCCAATACTCTCTTCATTCCGTCTCAAATCTAATCAACTTTTTTAATACAGTGATTAAATAAAAGTAAAAGAAAAGTGGGGAGACGTGTTGAGTATAAAAAGTAAGTATAAGAGAGAATGAGAGAAATAGTAAATTAATTGGCGTTGTGAGTATAAATGTAAAATGAGAGAGAGAATGAGTTGTCATTTTAGAAAGTCCGATTTCACGTGAGACGGACGAAAATAGCAAAAAGTCCAAATTTGAGGTGAAACGGAGGAGGTACGATATACTACTAGTTTGCAAGAACAAAGAAGTTTCCTTGGGAAAAAGTTTTCTTTCTTCCTACTAATTTTCCGAATTCCAAGTCCAAGTTCTCTATGCACCTTCCTTCTCACTTCCCTTCAACCCCCTGACTATTTCCATTTCCCACCCACCTGCTCTCCTTTCTCTCCCCAACTCTCTCTCTATATATGCATAGCTTCTCATATTCATTCTTCATCTCAAAAACCCACCCAAGAAAATCATCATTTCTTTTATATGTAATTATATATTTCGAAGCCATTACGATAAGAGGTTGTTCAAAGTAAAAAAAAATAAAAAAATATCAGCTATGTATCTTATGGTACTTGGATTGTTCAAAATCGCTCTCCTGCAGATAAGTTTTTCCAAGTTTTTCGCAAGATGTCAGTATTTTATCAATACTTGGCTCTCTGTTTCTTGGAATTATTCTAAGGTTGAAAAACCGAGTCATGTTTTTGACTCATCGAGAAGGCAGCCTTCTTTTGCTGATGCTGCCAAGAAGATTGTCGATGATGATAGTCTCCTTAGAGACGAGGTGGAGTCATTAATGGAAAGATTGGGCCTTTTTTGCCATCCTGAAGGTGAATTGCTTCAAGAGATGATGGGTTTTTCTGACATTTCTAACATTTTTGACGAGAAAGAAGCTTCCTTGAATGAAGTGAAGGGAGCTTTTGATGTTTTTGATGAGAACAGAGATGGGTATATTGATGCAAAGGAGTTGCAGAGAGTATTATGCGCTCTGGGATTGAAAGAAGGATCGGAGATGGAGAACTGCAGATGGATGATCCGATTACACGATGAAAATGGAGATGGGAAAATAGATTTTGATGAATTTGCAAAGTTTATGGAGATGAGCTTTTGCTGAACTACTCTTTATGGAAGACACTAGGAAATTGTATTGATTTAAAACATTCTTTCTGCAACAAACTACAATTGTGTTCATCTGTATATTTGTCATCATAGAATAAATATAAACCTGAACATTTCACCCTCTAACCTAACCACCTTGTTTTAATGATATAGTATTGCATTAAACAAATGTTACAAGCAAGATAAATTACCTTTTTCTTTTGTCGAAGAAATACT